>DWEE01001711.1:0-12735 GCA_018245755.1 Parelbella macleannani
ATACGAATGGGGAAGTAACAAAGGCTGTGGCGGATAAAAGGCACCGAGCTTTAGTGCTTTCAGTCGGCATTAAAGGGGCGATATTGGGGTTGAGTTCCAAATCCCTAGCCCGAGAGGCTTTATTCGGTCTAATTTAATTACAGCCTGATGACCTCATCATCGGTCCCACTTCGACCTTTGTTTTATTTAAAGTCGAGGGAACGATCCGTGACATGAAAAATTGATATCGACGGTCCCCGCCAATTTTAGGTTGACCTGACTATTTACGATTGAAATTTCTGCCGTTGATTCGCGATATTTTTTGCAGCGTTAATTCTACGTGTTTTTTAGAATCGGTACAAGAATTTTATGATAAATAGTAAATCGTACTAAGATAAGGATAATAATAATTATATGTATAATTATTTTTTTCGATCTGAATAAGTGCAAATTGTATATGGTATAAGAAATGAAATTGAACTGTAATTGGTAAGATCGGCAGAGATCCGAATATTTTGGCACATCTTGGACGAGGGTTATTTCTAGCAATGGAATAGTAAAAAGTTATATGATGATAACTATGATATATAATACAAGTAAAAGCCACATAAGCGTCGATTGCAAGTAGTAAATATCAATTAATAATAAGTATACAATAAAACAGGTTATACCCATATCATAGATAACATTAAATTCCGCAAACCGTAATAATACATTTTATGGCGACTCTAAAACGACGAGTAACTTCTCATATAGAACACTAGAGATTCTATGACAGTTATGAAGGAAGCTTAGCCAGTCATTGCTCGACTGTTGATGACATATCTCCATGGTATATATTCCTTAGTATGCACTGTGCGAATTATATTAAAGATTCAATAGATAAATTAAGGAAAAAGCTACTAGGGTTAGGCATCTTAGAATTTTACATGTTGTTCTTTAAAACTGCGTAGTTTGCCTAACTGCATATACATTATGTTCTGAAATACGTCCATATCCAACAGTGGAACAATTAAATATTTGATGATGATGATGATGACAATGGTGATGGTAATAATGATTATGATGTTGATGATACATTTATTTAACATTTACGGTTTATGTCATCGTATATTTCCAAATAGTTGTATTAGTATCTGGGTTAGGAATAACTTTCTATATGTATACCTAATTCAATAGAAGCCCTTTTTATACCCCTATAACTTTTAATCTCATAACATTTTCATTCGTGGTCGTTGGCTTAGAAATAGAATATTTATTACGAATATAAAATTTATGTACCAGCCGTGAAATTTTCCAAGTTGATTATTTAGGAGGAAATCTTGCTAGCAGGTCATTGGATTACGACTCGCAAAATCGGTGTTTAGATAAAAATGTGGACTCTGGCTATTGCGAATAATTACCAGTAATTATAAACATTTTATTTATTTATTTAAACTTTGACATGTATTAATGCGACACAATATTTCTCTCTGTTCTTGATTGAGGGATTATTTTTCTGACTATTCGCTTAGAGATTCATATGAGGACTTTTGTAGTGAACAGTTTGAAAAGAATGACATGTCATTAGTTATTGAGAATACACGTCTGCATGCAACTTTCTGTTTTACATTACAAATCATTGATAAGCAATTTTCGCGGCTTCCCTCCTATTCCATAGGACGTAAACGTAATTGGTGAAACGTGGGCTTGTATTACACCCCTCTACTTACCCCTTCGGGGATTACACGCGTAACGTTACGTTTATAACTATTACTTACTGTAATCTCGACTCTTTTAATAAGTGACTCTTTTAACAAATGAATCTCACTGTTCTATTTTCAAACATAACCGCCTTTGAACAGATTGGTGAATGTAGAAGGAGCGTATTAGGTCTGTTAATACACTGCTTATCATGTCCCAGAACTAGCGTGACTATACAGTATTAATAAACCTTTCATAATATCCGCTTAGAATCTTTTTAATATGCGCTTCTTAATATATTTATTTTGTGAAACTTGGAGGCTGTGTCGCGCAAGATTCTCACACGTGCCATTCCGTCGAGCCATTCTTAATTAAATTTCCCTCACCTACTTATAAGATGCCTCTGACGTAATTACTCACGTTAATGTTTGAGCACCTTGTTAGCCTAATGGCTGATCAGTTTCAGGCGCCTATTGACCGTAATTGTAATATTTTTTTAAAAAGTAGTTTAATGTTCGTCATCATCAGCATCATCGGTGCGTGTCAGTTAGCGTTTTAGTCTTAGTCACGTAAGGAAGTTTTGGCCAGTCTGGCAGACCGTAACTTCAGGCAGGCCTTAACCTTCTGATTTTTTGAAAAAATCCATGTTCCAGTAGTGGGATGATAAAGGGGCCAAAACAAGCAGTTTCTGTTCAATATCCTCGTGCTGGACACTTCAGTTTGGGATATCAAAGCACAGCTCGTTGCAATGCTTTCGCAGCTGCCTGGTGACGGTCAGGAAATTTGGCTGTGAGTGAGTCGGCTGTCCTATAACGCATTCGTCTATTTTATAGAAGGATGTATCACCTTGCACGATGCATTAATACATAGTGGTATTAACGATGGCGTCACCTTATTGGGAAAGACTTCTGTACTATTATGAATCATTACTCGCACGTGCATCGTCGCACGTGAATCGTCACGCGCTTTAAAACCGACATTTCTGATATGCTCTATGTATAGCACTACTAAAATGAATCAATGGTAGAGCAAGAGATTACAAGAAAATACTCGTAATAACCAGTTCTGTGCTAAGTCAACTCTACCGTCGCGAACGGGGTCTTTGTCCTTCGTTAAGGCAGTCTTGTCATGAAGTTATAAACTCTCGCTGATTTACCTGATCAAGAACAGGTAGAGCGTTTATTTACGTGTTATTTACGGCGTACATAGTCCAGTGTAATATTCGATTACTTTTATATGTTCCATGTGCGTTAACAAGAGAGTTTTTCTTCACGGCGCGACAAAACCTGTAACTGCAATTAAGTTTTTGGTGTTGCTGTATTTGAGAGCAACTATAACCTGTTACCGTTACGACTGACGTAGCTTATTAATTTATTATATTTGTTATAATAGAAACAAACCCTAAAAATCGGATAGAGTCACGATGAAATGAATACCACATAATATTAAACATCTAAAGTAAGCCAAAGTCTACGACATATTGAATCTAATTTTAAATTTAGTTTTAAACAAATCAGTAGTAATATACGAAGTACATATACAGAGCTGTCATCATCATCAGCCTGTCTCGGTCCACTGCCGGAAGTACTGTCGTAATGAGCGCCTGACTACATTCAGCTTGTAGTGGCACCTTTTCGCAGGTAGTCATTCCACCAATCTGTTGCAATTATCACTTTTAAAATGTAAAAAAGAAGGAAAATCATCACCTATAATCCACGAAGGGGTAGGCACAGATGTGTATTACACTCTATTCCTTCATTATAAATATATTATTACGAATAATTAATACCTAATTCAGGTAAATCCACCGAGCCATCATTTTAACTGAATGCCATTGAATTTAAGTAACTTTATTGGTTTTCCTCAGATGGCACATGCTTAAAGTAAAAATTAATGATTGAAAATTTTACCGGAAGGTAACTTTCTGAGTCTCAGTCTAAGAACATCCAACGGTAATAGTGTAAGATCAAAGAGCTTTCGACTTTTATCGAGAACTATTTGAAAGAGCTTAAAATAAATCCTTTTCAGAGCTGAAATTTTTGTAGAACAATACAGATCAGTTTAGAAAATAATTAAACTAAGTCGATCTTTAAAATAACGATTTAAGAGGAGAAAGGCAGCAGGGGAATGAATTTGGTTTCTATATAGACGAAGCATGATAAACGAATCTTGAAAAATAATATTAGTAAACAAACATTTTAAACCTTTACAGTCAAAAATCAAAATATTTGGTCCCATGATTAAAAAGCAGTCGAACAGGTTAAGTTTTTATTAATATTATTCAATATAAGAATAAAAAAAAACATAATAAGAAAATTTACATATACGTTTGATTAAATTCTTCTCAGTCTGAGAAGAGATTTGTGGCTACCAGTGGGATGATATTATGGTGGGTAATGATGGTAATAATAGTGAAAATATTTTTATATTATTATACCATCGCGCCAAGTCTACCACGGAGCATACAGACGGCCCTACTGTCAAGTATAGAGCTCTATCCTTACCGATCTGCTGAAAGTGTTAACTTCTTTTTTATCACTGAAAAGGATGGAAGTGGATCATGGCTTATACCATTCTCATTCTGAGAGAAGAGACACTTATTTTATAGGTGAGAAAAGGAGTACATAGCTGTAGTTGCTATATAGGAAGTGAGTCGACGGGTGAGATCGTGTCCGGCGCATTGTCACCACTACCGATTGTAAACTCGCGCGACGTTTAATTTCCGCGAATGTTCGCGTCTATTCTAGAATGTTCTCGTCACTTTTATTGACGTATTGAAGCGTGTTGTAACCATAACAGATGTTTCCGATCTATCTGTTTCCGTTTATAATGTCAATTAGTATTATGTATATTAATTGTTACTGTAGTATATAGATGGAAATATTGTTTTTAATGTACGTTTATATTACGTTGTATGTCATAAATAGTACTCGTATTTAACCAGAGATCAGATTGCCTTTAAAATCTTTTGTTCTGAGATTGATAATGATTCAATAAACTCTCTTATTCTGATATTGAAATTAAGTTATGCATTCATTTATTTATTACACAGTAGTGACAATCTAGCTATATTAGCATGTACCTTTTAAAAATGAATATCTTTTTAAATCAACATATTGCACGTTTTTAAGCGTTTATGATAACAATGAAAGTAAATTCTTATGTATAAGAGGATTATTTAAAGCATAGTAAGCAAGCTGTTAGTCCGAATCGGATCTACCTAAACCAACCAAAGAAGTTTATAAATTCATGACAGGGCTAAGCTAACGAAGGTCGGGAACGCGGGTTCGAAGCTAAGGGCACCTGTAGGGCTGATTTATCGCTAATCTGGCTATCTGTGGACCAACAGACGTGACGGTTTTGAGATATCGGTACAAAATGTCGGAATACTGGACATGTTTTTAAATATATGTTTATAATAAAATTTATTACTCTGTTATAAATATTTTTAATTATGAGTGCTTCATAAATGCAATAATGCAAACTGATTTCACAATATTAAAAGTTAGAACCTTCAATTACACGTGATAATTCTCGTACATTACCTTGCTTGATGAAAATGCTTTTTATTATATGTATGTACATTTATCTATATTTTAAAATATATTATTAAGCATTTAGTTTATTACGAAGTGATATATTGTTTTACAAGAAATACGTGTTTTTGGATGTAAATACAATGTCCCTGATATACTGTGAAACTAATTCTCTTTAAAAAAACGTTCAAAATAAACCAGCCACTAAGCTTAAAGCGTTATAATTAGCAACAAAAACATAAAATCGGGTATTAAGTGCAGATACACGCACGTGCTTCTGTGTCGCTTTGCGTGTAATTCAATATTAAATGAAATTACACGCTCGTCTCTCTCTGTATTTGTAGAGATCTGCACGCCTCGGAAACACGTAGGGCGCGTGAGCAAATCTTGTTTTGTGCCCCTAATGTACAGGTGTGAGGTTTTCATTTGGATGGGTACGATTTAGAAATAGATTTCCGTGATTTAATTTGCTGAATAATTATTTTTAGAATCTATTGGCTTATACAGTTGCTTTAAAAGTTAGGAATCATATGCTCTTGTAGGTGTCGGAGGTCGTCAATGGAGCTTTAGAAGGTCAATGGAAAATCAAGGGTGTTGACGTGGCTTGCAAGTGCGATAAATTTAATTTTAAATTAGAACCCAAAGGTATATAATGTAATTTTATGGTTAAAATAACTTGAAGCTTCTATTTTAAATAGTTCGTTTTAGGAATAGCGTAGAAGATATGTAATAAAAAACTCAAATTCCAAATTTAAATAAATTACAAAAAAGCTTCTTTTCGTCAGCATAAAAACTTTGAGAATAGTCTAACGTACTTGTCATTACTATCAATTGAATTTAATATTTATTATGAATGTCGTTGCAGACAAATTGGTCACATGTGTTGTGTGTTTTCTGCGTACTGTAACAGACCTGAATAAATATGATATATTGAAATTGAAGTTTCGAGTGATAAAATGCGTACTAATGTCGATTACAAAGCGAATTTATCAGAATTGAGTACATTAAACGTTGATACTGCCTCCCCCATTTAGCGGGTGACGCCATAATGTTGGAGATAGCGCACCGCCGCCGCGCGTAACGATCCGCGTGATATCGCTATTTGCACCTTAATGTACTTACGGCGCGGGCCTTAAACAAGTCGTACCATTTGTTTTGTCATTATGATTTTCGAGCCGACACTATAGATATTTATAACAGAAACAATATGTGGTCAGTGTAAAGTACGTATATATCTACAATATGGGACATGTTTTCATTGTGTTGCATTTTGATCGATCGATTTGCTTACGCTAGATTCTACTGGCTTTAAAATTTTCTTAATACCATAATAAATACATGAACCATTATAATTGAATAGTTGATGTTACTCATCTATTTATCTGCGAGTAGTTTGCTACAAAATTGACGTTATATCCCGCTATAACTTGGAACGTTGAAGAACTATGGATTTTGTAATGTCATGAAACCAGGAATGTTATTATTTAAATATATTCGACATAATTAACTTTTAATATAGATAATAATAGCGTTCTGCACCTTTCTACTAAATAGCGAGATGATCTTAAAGAGCAGCAGAAGTTTGTTGAGGAGAGTCGAATATTGGACTCAGTTGTGCACCTTGGGGGATGCCTACGTCTAACAATGAAGTGAGGTTCGTGAGCAAATCTTTTATAAATGGAGTTTTATTTAACTATTATTTTGTGATAAAATTATACGTCAGTATTGTGAAAGTACTAAACTTATATTACAAACCCAAAGGATTAAAATCCATACGTTCAGTGTATCTCTTCATGAAACCCTTCGAACTGTAAGAACATTTCAAGCGCAATATAGGATAAATGTCAGATTAATCGTGAGGGGTAGTATGGCACTATCCACATATGTATGTGTCTTTATAGTTTAATCCTATGTAAGATTGGACACAGAATAACTATTGATTTAACTATTTTGAGTCTGCTATGGCAGTTTGTTACTAATGTAAAGTAAAAAGTTAATCTAAGCATCGATTTAATATATTGTAAGTCGAAGTGAGTTAAGTTTACTTTTTGAAAAGTAACTTAGATAATAAATACTGAATAAATGTACAACTAGTTATCTTTTAATATGACGAAGACCTAACCCTTAATACTTATTCGTCTTAAAATTATAACTACATGTGTCTATAAAACACTTACATTTCTGTTAAGCTAATCAAAAGATCTTGAACGAGTGTTATTTTTCTTACAGCTGCATCGTAAAAAGAGTGTGCGAAGGTGACACACTTATTAAGTGTCATATATAGATATGAGACTGAATTTGTTGGGTTAAATTAAACTGATTTAGATTGACTTTAACATCACCAGCTATTACCTATGTGGTTTTTAAGTCTATATGTATCGTTTTATGAAGGATTCCTTGAAGATACGACCTCAAGCGTTTAAAAATCTCAGGAGAAGTGGTCCGCTTAGTACAATCTGCTTGTACAGTAAATGCAATACACTACCTACCATTTTCCCACAAATGCTTAATGGATTGCAACCAATCCCATTCGAGTGTACAGTAACGGCAATCCACTAAGGTTGTTTCCGATAAAATCACTAAAAAGTTTTCTATACGAGCCGGTCTGTTAGATATTTGTCCTTTTATAGCTTCACTGCTGAGACGAAGCCCTCATTTACGAAGCAATAATGGAGAAAGTTCGATGTCTTAAGTTGTAGTTTTGTAGCGTCATTTATTAGGAAGTTATTATAACTATTTGGCGCTTTATTCAAGACGGTGTTCGCCACATAAACGTACATAGAAACGGCCTTGAAGATTCATCTTCTAGAAACGCAAGGAATGTAGCTATGTATTAGATGTTGCCCTTAAATCGATTCAGAGACAATATGTTTTCCTTCGGCTAAGATTTTGTATTTTTATGATGTTAGATCTAAATTTGTATTATTTGTGTGTGTAACTACATAGTATGAATTAATTATTATTAATTTTACACGTCATATAGCTTATTTCCCTTAATCAGATCGCAGAACTTAGTTCCTCGCATGTGTGACCCTGGCGCCCGTCAACGGTCGAACGTAACTTAAGACGCTCTCTAACTGGATGGAGTGACGATATACCCAAAGTGGCTGGCAGTAGTTAATTTAGAAGACCTAAAAATCGATCTTAGTGGAGTGCTATTGGAGAGCCCTATGTCTAGCAGTAGACGGGAGTAGGCTTTTGATGATGATAATGATGAATGTTACACGGTCACGACTTTGCTAAAACTACTTTTATTCTTTATTTCACATAAATCGTCAATATTATCACACAAATAACATACCATAAAACTCAAGATTTTAAACCGTAGCTCTCTAGCAATAATTGTGTTATGTACTGTATATTGTTACTTTGTGAAAGCTTAACAGTTTTTAGAGCGCGAGTCGAAAATCAATTTCCATGTCATCAACGTAAAGCGGGTCGCACAAGATCGTCAATCATTAGACCGCTTCACCAAAATTGGTATACGTCAATTTATGCACGTTTTTATGCGTGGCTGTGTTCTTAGTGGATTTGAGCATAATTTTATTCTCACGTCTAAATGGCTATGCTTCTTGCAAATAATAGTCAACTATTTGTCACCAATAAAAAATCCAGATAAATGTAGGCACAGATAAGCAATGCTCCTTGCAAATCATAGTCAGAATAGCAATCGTCGTACTCTGAAGTTATATAAGTTCGCGTTTTTCGGAATGAAAGTGTTATTTTTAAACTGGCTCGTTCTACAAGCGAATTTCGACTTGAATTTTATATTAGCAACGTTAAGAAGTTTTATGAGTGTAGTTCGCCAAGTTTACATTTTCAATTTAAAAGGTTAAAGACATACCTAACGTAACGTGAAATGGTGAAAATGCAGTGGTATCTGTATGTAATGGTGGTGGTTATATTATATAAAAACGAGTAGATACCCGTTTTTCCATAGCTATTTTTCGTAAACGTTTTTGTCGCCTTTTATAGTTCATATCACATACCCGTTTATGTGTGACTAGTTTAGTTAGACGAGGTGTAGTCAGAAAGATCATCTCGAATCACACGTTCAGATATTGTTAAATATATTAAATTTGTAATCGCTAAAACTTTAATATAATACTTGAATACAGAAGTCTGCGAACCCCCATTTGGGCAGTGTGGCAGACTTAGACTTAGAGGAATCCCATATCGAACAGTGGAACTGTAAAAGAGCTGATAATGATAACGAAATTGTCAATAATGGCGATGATGCTGATGATAATGATATTCGCACGAACAAAGGAATTCACTGCATTTGACAACAACAACTCTTATGAGTGTCCAACTAATGACTCCTTAATAGTAGTTCAAAAATTGATAAAGCATTTCTTTTAGGTCTTAACAAAAAAAAACAACTCTACTAACATCAGAACTAATCCTCCAAAAGTACCTACCTACAATATTGGAATCGTAAAAGCTACCAGTGAAATTGTGAGCTCTCGTTCCCAAGAGACACACAAGCTTAAATCGATTGAGTGATGTCCCTAGCTAGTGAGAGACCTTATGTTACAATCTGACATCGAATAAGGTAGACACAAACATTTAAAGGTACCATATAATATAGGAAGTAATTATCATTCTATTGTCATTATAAGGCAATCTGACAGGGAACAACCAATATCAAATATCTTTATTTGTACAAAATTGACATGCTTCTATAAATTTCTAAATATGTGAATGTTAAATTTACACAATACTATCATTGGTGCTTCTCCTATGAAAATCAAGAAGTTTCCTAAACTCCTCCAAGGGTCAGCGGAGCTTAAAGGGTGTATAATCCTAAATACCTCGATCTCCTCCCCAAGAGATCGGGCACAGATAAATATTTATAGAGAAGGATAGGAAAAGGGAGTTATTCGATTCAATTTTATTAGATGACTGCAAGAATCAGTCGATGGGAAAAAGAACCCGCTGGTAATAATAATATAAAATAAATCGTTTCGAATTTCTACTACAACGGTACGATGGCTCGTGTTTAAGGAATATGTGCCTAAACATAGATGTATATACATTACGTAGGAGATGAAAATAGTATTTTTCATTACCATATTTTTTTTTATTATTTTGTCATATATTTTTTTATTTTATTATTAGGCTTTGTTCTTCTTCTAAAATGAGGAAGGCTAAGGTTATAGACTACGACCCCGATCAGTTGCGTGCTGTCAGAGGTCACGCTTTAGAGTAGGTATATCATGGATGAGTTTGCGGTACGCAAATTTTCGGAACGTGTTTTACGTCACTGTTACAACGAATGATTTTAAATTTTAAAATGCAGATAGTTTCAAAAAGAAAATAATGCGTGTTTGGATATGAACCCCCTGAACCCTCAAAGGGGTAGTCTGATTGCAAAGCCACATGACCCTCTTTACTATCCACTCCTGCTATATGCAATATTTACATATTTATTTGATGAGGAAATCAACCAGAGCAAATATTTTTAAATGAAATGATGTCTTAATTACATATGAGGTATGCAATAAATCAAAGGTATGCAATATGTCTCAAATCATCATCTCATCATCTCATCATCAAAGGTATGCAATATGTCTATACATAAAAAATATAGGCTCGAGTTCCTTATAGCTCTTTTAAGGCATAAATATTTAAATACCTAATACATTCGAGATCCTGCCCCTGAAACAAACATTCATAGCGGTGCAATAAAAGCCGCGAGTGAAACTACGCGTCCCTCAGAGACGTGAACCCATATTCCGAATCAATTGACGCTCGCGCGACAAGAACTTCTGTTTGTATGGAATAAGAAATAAATATTGAACGCCTAACATTTATATCTTAGTGGCGTGCTGTAGTGTGTGTAAGACACCTTACAATATAAGTTAGTGTAAGTTCTGTATTGAGTAATTATAATAAAGACGTCAAACCATCGACGCACCTTTCAATCCTACATCGAGCCTGCTAATACGTTACAGGGCAATTGAAGAAGCTATGTCTAGCAATGGACTGAAACATGCTGGTGATAATGAACATATTTACAGAAAAGCATTCAACGGTATAAATATGAGAGTCGTCGTAATAAAGCATCGCGTTGTAAAATGTTAAAGTAAAATTATAACAGCTATAAGTAAAATTATTTAAAGCAATAAAGATAAGATATAAAAGAAACCACAGCGTTCGAATAGAGAAATACTAACCAGCGGGAATGAGAAAAAAATACAAGTAGCAAAATGACTAAGTCACTAAGTCATTTTGTTTTTCAATTAGACTATCTATAATATATTTTAGCAGCCGATGGAAGTAAATACAGTAATCTGGCAAAATGCCATTGGCAAAGTTTTCATGAATTAACTCAAGTTTCATCTCGATGGAAACCTAATTTGAGTTTTTGTTAGAAGAATAAACTTGAAATGGTTTACTTTGCAGTTTTATATTCTTAATATCTTTAGATACAGTAATATCATATCTGATGTGAAATTCCATAATAAAGGGGAAATTGTTTTTTTTTATGTTATTTTGAAGAATAATACAATTTTATTTAACTGCCTCGTTGGTCGAGTAGTTGCAAGCGTCACTACTGACCGAGAGGTCCTAGGTTCAATTTCCGGATCAGACGCTATAGGGTTTGTCTATTCTGAAATTCTTAGCAGTGGCTCGAAGTTTGGATTTGTGCCTAGTGAGTTTTATCTATTATATTATTATGATTTTCAAATGTTATTTATTAACTTGTTCCCCGCAAGGTAGAATCCGTTGGGAATTGCGATAGAACATATGACATTTTAAATCTAACTTAATTCTGCAAGTAAAAATTAATTGATTTGAATGAATGTCCCAGAGGAAGCGAAATTATTTTTACATAGGAAATATCGTAGTGTATTTGTTGAAAGTTTATTCAAAACGGAACATTACATGGATGAGATGAATGTTAGTTGAAGTCGATTGTAATCGGACACCGGCCGGAAAAGGGTTATTTCACGTGCCATAAAGCGAAGGGTAGAACAAAATGCCACCCCTTTGATAATGTTGTTGCTCTAGTATCCGGAGATTGGACGTTACGCACAATAAAGACGTTTCGTGTTATTTAAATTAGTTAAACATCTCTAAAGTAGGAGTGCCTTTTGATATAATAATCTGTATAAAGTTTACATTCTTACGTTAGGATATTAACAGATCAATTGTATTAATTTTAAAACTTAACATCACGTCTGTAATCCCGAAGGGGTAGGCAGAGCGGTGTACTACCCGCCCACGTTTCCTCAGTTACGTTTAAGTCCCATGGAATAGGTATAGATAGCCTAATGCCATACACCGGGCACTGATCCAGACTACGAGTCACTACTAGAAATTCTAAATTAGAAAAATCCAATGGTACCCGACCCGGGATTTGAACCCAGGACCTCCTGATCGGCAGTCGCGCTTGCAACTGCTCACACACTGCCCTCTGCTTGGCGCATGTAACTACAGCGTGTAGGCTCTCGCAAATCTTCATCCTATACGTTTGCCGAGCCGCGATCTTTACTCCAATATCGGTGAACTATTTTCGATATATTAAGAC
>DWEE01001712.1:0-12734 GCA_018245755.1 Parelbella macleannani
CCACTGCTGGACATAGGCCTCCCCCAACGAGCGCCATCGCGCCCTGTCTTTGGCTTGTCGCATCCAGCATCTGCCTGCAGACTTTCCCAGATAGTAATGCATATAGTCTGTTTAATATTGTAATGTATTGAAAGCTCGATTCGGTGGTGACATCCTGGTCTGCTGATACTGATATTGACCTCCTGCTCTGAAAGTCCGATTCTCCAGTTCAATCCCTCACCTGTGTATGTCGGAACTTAGGTGAGTTTTTAAAATTAAATGTCATCCGTATACGACGGTGAAAAACATCTTGAAAATACCTGCTCGGCTTGCAATTGTCCGCAATTTCTTATGAGGCGTGTGAAATATGTCAACTTGCAATGGGTCAACGCTGTAGACTAACCCTTCTCATTCTAAGAAGACACGTGTCGCACAGTGGAACGAGAAAAAGGGTCGACGGTGACATTTAGTTCGATGTGTTGCATTAAAGATAAACATTTAAAAACTCGGATGTATTTGCTTTATTAGAATGAGTATAAGACTTTTTAATATACTCTCTGCCTACCTTGAAAGGAACCTGGATTGATATATCAATATGACGTTTCGTAATACTTTGTTATTAATATGGCTTTTAAGTGTCGTTTACCCTCCTCAAAATTGTCCTTTGCAAATAAGAAAATAAGTAACAATTTTGAAGAGAGAAATGATTCATCGTTTAGATATAATTTTTCAAACAATAAAAAATGGAAAGAATGACTGGGAATTATTAACGGACGGCTCGGATTAAATGTTTTTTGTTGTTCGGTCGTGTTTTATCGGAGGGCGGGAAAGGGCAGGGGTCGCAAATACAATATTGTTCCGTTTAAACAAGTTCCTGCCTTTTCCGCTTGGACGTATTAACCTTTCTTTGCTTATTTAAAGTTAGGATTGTCTATGATAAAAGTACAGGTAGGACACCGTTTTTTATACCAATAAAACATGATATCCTAATATCACCCCTGTATTTAATGAGTGAGTTACACATTAGTGTGTATAATCATAGTGTAATCCATTCCCATGTTCCACCTATAAATGATTACGGCCCACATAATAGGGGGTGAGATTATGCCGATATACCGGGTGAAAATCAAGGTTCTGGTTACTACTAGAAACTTGAAGTTAGGAAATTCTAATAATACTTTTACTGATCTGTGGACCGAACCTAGCACCTGATCAGCAATCGTTGTTGGAACCACTACACCAATGATGCATGCAATGGTATGAAAATAGTTTTCTTAATGCATGTTACATGAAACTTTGTTCAAATGGAAACCGAACTAATTGGGAAAATTTGATATAATAATATGTCAGGAGGGAAAAGAACAGGATCTTAAATATAATTATATACATAAAGTAAAAGAAAAAGATCAAATAAATCATTGCAATAAAAAAACAAAATTCATAACTTAAATGGATTATAAAACAATTGCGTTTAATCAAAGTGATTATTTTCTACATTCTACGAACATTCTAAATTCAAATTTAAATATTCTTAAAGTTGACAATAGGTCAATACAATGACGTCAAAATTGAAAAGTGAACTCTGTCCTACTTCAATACCAACAATACTGATGCGTTAGTAGTTTATACCTTCTGTAAGTCACTACAATCCCTTTTTAATCACAGCGAAGCTTAGCTCTTAGACTTCTTGTTAATCGCATATGTAATTTACTGTTACCTAAGATCAAAGTGAATTGAACAACTCCTCAAATATGTAAGAGGTAGTTCTAATGGTGATGGATTCAGTTGTCAACATGAACGTGACTCAGTCCAATTGATCCTTAGGGATTACTGCCTAGAGTGGATGTAATGTTTACTTTTAATTAATTATACATATGTTATATTTTCTTTTAGGTATTGGCATTGATTATGTAGCACCAGTATACATATACTGCTTTCGTTATAACATTTTATAAAATTCTAAATGGATACTGTAGTGCTTATATACAGTTAATATATATATATTATACACTAAATTGTAAATATATCTTCTTATGTTTTTGTAGAAATATTCCAATAATATGTCTTTGATTTTTTCATGACAATCATGAAGAATAGTATTAGAGATCAATATGAAGATGAAGTGGGTAATATAAAAACACACACCTCAACTATGGATGGTGTTGACGTAGATAATGATATTGGCTTGATATTGTTGATGTTGATGTCGGTGATGATTATGATCGTGGTAACGACTATGATAAAAAGGGGGCCATTTAAACAATTGGTCACATAGTTATGATTATTCTAGAACAATATGCGTTGTTGAATGAAAATCAAGTTTTATTTAAATTTAAACTCATGTTTTGTACATATTAGCAATGTACTGCGATTTTAAACGTGAGCTAGTTCACGATAAGAAGTTTCTAGAAGCTTGCTCGACACACAATCCGGGTGTTCACAACTTTTATAATTGATTTAAGCTGGACACGTCGATAAACAACCATTCTCAAGTTCTTAATGCGACTTGTTAAACTAATTCTTTAAGTCCCCTATCGCCCCCTCGGCGCCCGCTCTAACTTTGTTTTCTGTATTACGTTTTTCTTTATTTTTAATAGTGCTAATAAAAGTTGACATTATTCTATCCGTATAGTTTAACAATAATGTGGCAGTAATGAATATTGATAATATAATTAAAATAACATCTTATACAGTTCTTGTAATTTCGTGTTTGTTATAATTAATACACAATTACATGAAAATATTAACATTAAAAGTTGTATTGCAATTAAAAATCAAATATTAAATGGATGGTACAATTATAGAGGGCAGCTGAGTCTTAGTAAATAAACGTTCGAAACGACTATCACTCGTAAATAATGTTGTAACGTAAATAAGTTGTAGGCCAATGCGGAAACATTAGTCAATTCAATATCACATATACACAACAATTAATTTGTCACTGCTATTCAGTAGCGACAGCGCGAACAAAAATGTGTCGAAAAATGCTTCCTACTGCTTTGTGTGTACTGTGTAGTGGTTGTATACGACAAAAAAACGGAAATGATAGCCGGCTACACGACGTCCACGTCCGGCCCAAGCAGCTTGTTTCCATTCATAATTAAGTCTAACCTTACACCACGAACAACTTTATTTATAACTAGCTATTACCGGTGACTTCAGATACGATGCATTCTTCCAAATAAAAATCGGGAGATGTAAGGAGTTCTAAATTCTCATGCCAGGTGTAAGTACGGCCGAAGGGGTATGGGGTAGGGGTAACTTCGTGAAGGCCTAAGTCAGGTAGAGGACTGAGACACGCTGATTATGATGATAAAATGCACACAAGCTTGTTTTGGTTATATGATTTATAACTTCTCTTCGATTTATAACAATTGAATTTAATTCACGACAAATACTCTATGAATAAATATAATACTAATATAATCTATCGTATACAGTTGGTTTATCTGTACACCGTACATCACAAGTTTCGAACGCTTTTAAGCATATTTCTACTGCAGTTGCAACTTTCGTTATTCTTGCGCTTATTTGTGGTTAAGCCGTTTGTTGGATATTTTTAAGCCGCCTTAAGGCTTTCGACGAGGTTAAACGATTTTTACCTAAATATTCCAATCGATTGTGTAACGTGGTCTGAAGTGAAGGCGAGAAGTCTACGCTTTGTCGTCATATCGTCATGTCATGTCGTCGTAAATGCATCAGTGAGCAATGTCAGTAAAATTCTTGTTTCATATTCATTTATTTGTTATTAGTGCATATTATTACGTTGATTTATTTGTCTTTCATATTAGCTGTTGTGGGCATGCGAGACAGCAAACTTTCAGGTCAATAATATAACAATATAATTACATATATTTTAATGGCTAACAGGATTGTGACCTTTGTAAATGTTAATACCTGGATATATTTAGAATTAGAATTTGGGCAGGGAATAACTTTTGATTGAGAGACGAAATAGGGAATGGGGTTTGTAGATCTTCCCTTCGCCAGCTTCTTTCTTCATAAAAACACAATCTAGATAAACTTTCTATTTCTTTTCAAATTTTTGTTTGTTATGTACTACATGTAAATTACATATAGCGTAAATAACAAACGTTACGTCAAACGAATATCTTTTACGGGTTCTATTTATGACCACTTCCCTTCACTTTACGGGTCATATCCTTCTGTATGAGAGAAGTAAAACCCGACCAATTTATTTAACGTCACAATTTTACAGCATTATAATTGAGCAGGAATAATCGTAAATACTAAGAGTCGCTACTTAAGTATTAGTCGTTGATTAGTAACGGGGAAAATTAAAATAGTCTTAAAATCTTTCATCTTTTATATTTTTGTAATGTAGGGGTTGATTAGAAAGAAGTTTCTAAGGTTTCTTTCTCGGGGATCAAGTAATTTCCGTGCCAAATTCTGCCTTTGTTCAGAGGCTTCGAGGTAAAGGCGGGAGAAGCAGAGGTACTTTCTCGTCTTGTAATATTAATTTGCACAGAATCTGAGTTAACTGACGTTGTATGATAATTCATTCATCTTGTTTTCGGAGATTAACAGCATAGTATAATTAGAAAATAATGACTATAAATAATATATTTCTTAATTATTTCGCATATTAAGCAAAGGAATTTTTATTTCTATCGAGCTGCGTACACCTATGTAGATACATCTCTTGTATTTATCCCTGTGACTTTATAAGATTAAAATTTTTTTTTTTAGATTATGTTTTATACATATAAATGAAAGCTCGTTGTTTTGCATTTTACATGGTAAAGAAACATGAACATGGACGAAATGTACAGAGGTACTACTATTTATTGAACTTCCTTGAACATGAACTAGCTTGAAAGAAAAGCGACCCCCCAAACAAGTAAAAAAAATAATATTGAGGGACAAAAACCGTTAATTAAATAAAAATCAGAAAACTTGTATAGTCTTTACAACGATCAGTGTTTGGGAAGAGTCCGATCTGATGTTCCTATTCTGTTTTCAATTCCTTTCTTTTCCTTTTTTATTTTTCTTTTCGTTTCCTCCGTTGTAAAGTTTCACGTGCACTGCTCAACCGTGGTAGGCAACTACCGTTCCCTCTGAGATTGTCCTAGCCTCGAACGGTAGAACTTTGAAACTAGCTATCTTAATAGGGTTTATTGCAACTTCATATGGGTCTGTTTCAAAGTACACACTATTTTTAAAGTTTTTATGTCAATTGTGTATTTTGGAAGGTTCTAGAATAGTTGAACGTTTTTATTCTTTAACGTAGCATCAGAAACAACCGTAACATCACGCCCGTAACCCTCGGAGGGGTGGGTAGACTGCTGTAAACTAACACGTTTCATCAGTTGCGTCTAAGTCCGACGATGGAATAGGTGTGCCTATTGCCAGACACCGAGTACATACATAGTAAAGGAGTTACTCATTTATATCATGTGTACTTAATCAGCTGTTACATTACTGTAAAACAGTCTCTACATCACTTCCCATTAGATGACCGTGTTTTCAGACGTCCTAAGACTTTACGAATACTATTACCGCAGTAGATAATACTGAAATAGATTTACGCTTAGTAATCTTGATTGTTTGTAGCACAAACTTTGTAACCGAGCAACGCTTTTGCGGTGAGACTGGCCACAATCCATTAGTACGTCGATACTCGTGTAGGCGTTAATAATTGATACAGTTTTAAAATAATGTATGTATGCAAATGTGAAATATACTATTCATATGTCGAAACCGCAGGCAACGTGGCTGACGGTGGTTGGATGCGAATAGCGAGCTTAATGGTTGCTCTTGGTATTGGAAAATTCTACAGATTGGCTATGATCATGACATCGATTACTTATGTTCTTATTCAGAGATAAAACTAATACAGTTAACCGATGTTCACCACTCAAAGCTTCCGTAGAGTTACTTCGAGGGGAATATTATCCAAGTGTATCCAAGTGTATCCAGCCGTACGTGAGGTGTGACAGAGACATATAATAGATTGCTGGTAATCCACGACTCGTTCAGCAATTTGGAGTATGCTACAGGTTTTCTACAGTTGCAAGAAATATTCATCACCCAGCAGGACAGCGTAAATTTGCAGCCGTAGTCTAATAATTAAGATTTTTAAAATAATTTTTTTTTGCATCGTTTTTGTACTTACCTGCAGTGTTACTGAGGAATTTGAACTGTTCTAACGGTATGTAGGCAACTTTAGGTCGCTGTTTATTTCAAGTATTGCTTTAGGACTTACGAGGTTAGGGTACATTGACCTCCGTTTTTACGACTTTGTTAAGGTTATGTTAAACGTTTTTTACTCAAGCTCATAATTTAATAATTAAACCTGCCTAATTGTACTGCCGTTGTTTTTGTGTTGAACATACAATGTGTACATGGAATTTCATGGGCCTAAGTAATGAGACTATTTGTGACTATTTAATTGGGAAAATATGTATATAATTATTATATGTATATTACGTTCGACTTCATAGTACGCTCGATACATGTATGTATTTGTTTTGTATCCGGGTAAACAAAAACACTTATATACATAAATATAAATTGACACGTACCTACGGTAAACGTAGTCTATAAGCCGTCTGGTTACTAGAACATTCTAGATGCTTATATTGGTATCTAGATGTTATGACGCGATAATGGTGTGTCTAGATGTTCCAATATATATGTATATATGTAATATCACCTTAGAATCTTTAATGCTTTTATAAAATAAGTTCACATTCGCTTTACATAGTCGAACTGTACACATAATTATTATTAATCAGTTCGTAGCAAGAAGGAGCTCTCCGTGTATTCTCTCGCAATATATTATGAGATTGTTTAGGGAACATATTTATTGTACGAGTGATTTATATTGCCTCTACGAGCAGATCCGTGTAAATCAAGAGTTATGGCTGCCTGTGGTGGCGTCGAGCTTAAATATTTAAAAAACAATAGCCAATTTAATCAGATTGATTGTCTAACATTTATAGTGTTATTGATTGATTTTAGCATCAAGATTTATCCACTGTAGATTCAGAAGTAAAAGGAATTAAACGGGGGAAATATTTATTTGTTTATTATTACAATTCACACTATAGATATCTGTGATAACATATGTCTCAATTCAATAGATTAGTCAATGTCAACATTACAAATGTCGATTTAGCAAAATGAATTACTTCAATGATGTCAAAATGAATGAACTTAATACATATATACCTACGTATTAATAAATAATTGTAACTTATAACTTGGTTACGGTCTTTGGTACCCAATTGCTGGGCATGGGTTTTTATAGTCGGTGGAAGGCCTTGAGTTTTCTCTACCATGCTGCGCCAGTGCCTACCCCTTAGAAGACCTGACGATATACTGTGGTTAATGAATTAAATGAAATAATTATTGTAAATAACAATAATTATAGTAATAATTAACCATACTCATACTATGTGTATAAGGAAGCACAATAGAATACCAGTAGTCACTTTTAGACTTTAAAACTCAGCTAAATTTAGCTGTTATTGCAACGCATTTATGTAAAAGTATACAAGTTTATATAAATATAAACGGATTAATAAAAATTGAGAAAAAGTTTGTAAAGATAAGTTTGCCATATGAGAAGATTTTCCTCACCGTTTGTAATAAAGTGGTCGGTTATCACAGAGTTATAAACAGAAAAAAACGCACAAAAAATCCATTTAAATGAAAAGTTATTTGTAAGCATTATCAAAAATCCTATACAAATTTTAAATTAAAAACGTACCTTTTAAAAGATAGGACCAGATAGATGTACTTGTTGCCTTTTTTTACGTCTCCGTCAAGTTTATTTTAAGTGGAAACCCTTTAGAACAAGGAAACAAAATAAACAAGATAACAGGCATCGCAGGTTTAATTCTTACATTTTAATAAGAAAAAAAAAAACTCTGACGTAAAGTTACGGTTTAATATATTTTTTATTACTCGTAAAAACCCTTTTGACATTCACGTAAAAGTGTATTATATAAAATGTACAGGAAAACACAGGAGTGTTTTTATATGGGTTCTTTTTTGTATTGAAGGTGTGCAAAACCAAAAATACAATAGGCTTTGAGTGGTTACGCAAAACAAAGTATAGACCGGAATGACCCGTCGCTAGTCCTATATAAATAATTCTTAGGTACTTTGTATAAATACTTGTTTGAGTAGCTGTGTCAATACGGAGCTGTGTACCCAACTTATGCGTTGGTGTGCGAGCAGCCTAAAATGAAATAGGTGTTTTAAAGGTTACTTCAATGTTACGTTTAACCATTGCAATTCATTGCGCGGTTACTTTAAAAGTTTCTGCGGATATTGCAGTGAATAGTGTTGTATTTGAAAAGATCCAGATTTCAAAAAATGCTCAGTGGCTTGTAAGTTAAACTAAAATAGGCTATGGGATGAGGGAAGTACGGATTAAAATAGTATTTGCATTTGAAATCAAATGTCATGTCATAACCGTACGACAGATAAAAACATGTGCCTTGAATAGATTTGAAAGTAATATTAAATAACGATTTTGTGGCGCCGAGAACAGCCGGTTAGTCTATTTCGAATAAATTTATCTTGCTCATAACTTTAGTTGAATAAAATAAATATAGTTACTCAACGTTCTATGTACAAATTATAAATCTTTTAATTGTATTTTAATCAAGTTAGTTTACTTTCTGCCTAGGTCGTAAGGGATATAGCGTACATAATAATAATAATAAAACAGCGCAATGGTAGGTCATTTTGTAAGACCACTTGTAAACTGTAAGAAACTTATAGTCGGAAAACAAGCATTACTCAAGTTGACATTAACTGAAATAGCATTGTGAAAGATTTGCGATCTCCGGAAGGTCGACTATAGTTTGATATTTTATCGTTGACCTTCACGAGACATTTTGTTGGCAATATAAAGAGATAGTTTTTCACACTTTTTCCGATAAAAATATAAGTGGAGACGGAAACATGTAATGATCAGACATTTTTTTTAAATTATCTAATATGGTTTTTATATGTATACATCGTTATTTTATGCTAGTACCCCCCGCGGCTGTTTTCGTTTGGAACTCTGTTTATTAGCAGTAACAGATAAGCGAAAATTATTAGTTACAACATAGTTATCACCCCAAGATAAAATTCTACTATACCAGCATTAAGTGTAAATAAAATAACTTATAAGAAAATAAAAGAAACAGTTCAGACACCACCAGTTTTAACAATAGTCGCGGCGGTAAAATTAAAAGCTATTGTGAAACTCCCTCCATCCCCAGAACTCCCACGGGGCTCTTTCGTTCTGGAATTGATTATATAATGTAAGTATTTGCCATTTTATCGTCGATTAGTATAATATTCCCGGGCTCAGTTTGTCGCGTAACAACTCTCGTAGAATCAGAATCAGCATTTAGAACTTTGAGCTAGACTTTAAAAACTTTTTGAACCGTTGAGTAAGAAGTTTGAAACGGTATAGAGTTCAAATTTGTTTGTTGAAAGTTATGCTTAGTGTTTACCTGCGGTGTTGATATTGATGCACGAAGAGAACGAATAACATAGAAGAAGTACGTCAATTCTAAAATCACAGATACATTTGGCGCTAGGTGCTTTTTGCCTATCCCGTAATGGATGTGACGGTATAATAATAACAGTGCTTCAATACGAATTTGTTTAAGAGTCAAAGTTTGCTGACAGTATAATATGATAGATAGACTTAAGTATTATTTCTCGTTAAATAATGAGCTGCCTCGTTGGTCGAATGGTTGCAAGCGCGATTGCCGATCGGGAGGTCCTGGGTTCAAATCCCGGGTCGGGTGCTATTGGATTTTTCTAATTTAGAATTTCTAGTAGTGCTCGGAGTCTGGAATTGTGCCCGGTGTATGGCAATAGGCTCACAACCTATTCCATAGGACTTAAACGTAACTGGTGAAACGTGGAAGTGTACTATACTCCTCTGCCTACCCCTTCGGGGATAGGCGTGATATTAAATCTCAGTTTACTACACAATATGCCACCCTTGCAACCTAATTTTAAATATCCCGATAGATATCTGAATCAAAAATGAAAAGAATGTCGCCACTCGAGACTTATGAATGATTGCAAAAAGTGAATTCGTCGTAGTCGTGTTAAAACGGAAAGGCTTTCGAGGACAAGCCAGCTTCCGGCCGAGGCTTACCGTTTTCCAGTAAATTTTTAGTTGCAGGATTTTATCGGTAACTTTTACATGCGGAATTTCTGAATACAAAGTGAAATATGAAAATGCGGTTATTTCCCAGAACATTGGACGCGGCTACGGCGATTGGCGGCATGAGGATTTTAATTGTATTTATTGGTGTGAAAATGTTATCCCTGTACTTATGTACTTGTTTTACAATGTACGATTTCTTCCAATGCTGCTCTAGCATGATTTATTATATATGTCTACATCATTTGTTTCATAGGTTAAAGGTAATGTATTGTTATATTCCGTTTTCGTATTACCTATTTCATTTTACGACGCGCGGTTGGCTTGCGATATTGGCAAATATGTAATAGGCTTGTTTGAAGAAATTACCGGAAATAACAGGTTTATTGCGCTGGTTATTGAACTAATCATTGTTTACCATTATGGTCAATAAGTAATAACATCATGGTCAATAAGTATTGTAGACCATTTGTATGTAATAATAAATCAATACCGATTGCAAAACCTTGCAATGGTTCTTTTGAAATGTTAGATGATTTTACCATTTCGGCTTATTATAATTCGTTACTATTTTTTATCATGCTCTCGGACGAACCATATACCTGTGTACATGTCATATCATCTTGTGGTTTTCTAGTGCATTCATTTAGAAGAGTCAAACAATGTCTATCCATATCTATCCATTCAGGTACGATGAATACGGAACAAGGTAGATGATATAATCGAATGTTTAAAAGAAAACTCATAGTTATTTAAGGTTGTATGTACAATAATAGATGCTATCCATTTTAATGACGTAAATTCCTCAAAAGTACTGCAATTTTATTGTATTTATATTGTACTTTATAGTAATGAGTGTTCGTTCAAAAGCAGCGAACAGGCTCGCTTACTTCCACCCATTTCGCTACTGAAAGAAAATAATAATTACTTTCACTCGTTAATGTTCTGTTCCTTAATGATGGCCATTGTTTATGTACAGTTAATGGACTCCTATAGAGTTCCGGGTCTCGAAAAATCAACCCATCACCCAACTGGCTTCCATATTCTTCCACAATACCTGGTGGTCTTAACATTATTTAACAATATAGCTAGTAATTCGCTTAATATTATGTTCAGTTACTATGACTGCGCTTACAATTTCGTTGGCGTGTATTACAGCAGTGAATTTTAAAGAAAGAAGATATTATGCAGCGCTAAAAGCGCTTTATCGGGACGATATTTCATCTGTGAAAATATTGGGTCGTTTTTAACCCACTCAAGCGGAATTCAGCCTGCATCGAGATCAATGTTTGTTCTTAGTAAATAAATGGTTGGAAATTTTGGAAACCGTGGTATTTACCTACGTCAGAAAAATATTTGATATAACACGTCTATGGATGCATACATTTATTTTCTTAGTATTACATTGAGTAATAAGTCAATTGAATGTGCGTTTAAGTTCTAAAGATATTAAAATATTTTTTTATTATTTCTTCATTGTTTCTAACTGCCAATATTTCTCGACGTCATGCTATAGTTGGCTTGCAATAGACTACAGTCTACAAACAATCACTAAAGATAAGTTTTTGTTCGAAATTTAACAAATAAAATAACTTCACTGATTTAGGCCTTAAGTCTAATATTATTTTCCAACTGCCTTCCATATTTGAACTGGCTGTTACAAAAAGACTTGTTGAAATTTCAAATTAAAAAAAAAGAGATTAAACATTGTACGATAATACAAATATGTAGGTACATTCGGACTAGCAATTAAAAAATTAAAGTCGAATTTCCGTTTACAAACTGGATATTCCACATACGCCAAAAAATTTTATACGCCCAATAAAGTTCATATACGTAAAATACGAATGTGATCAATTTAATTACTGCCTCAAATAACACTGGCTTTCAATAAAATTCGTTTATTGAATTACGAGTCCATTATTACAAATTTGTTTGGGGAAATGTATAAATAAAACATGCAATCACATTTTGTGCTCCACAAACGGTTCGTGGAATAAAAATGTGAACAGATTTACAGCCGTGTTATTGGAATGTGACAGACGTTGGGAGATTACTGTGACATACGAATAATAGATATACGTTAGCTTCCTCTGGCTTAGTTTCCTTTCGATCTTTTAACACGTCTTAATCTACTATACTCCCCCGCCTACTCCTTCGAAGAATAAGGCGTGTAATAGTAGTATATAGTATTTGATATAGTATGCATTTTGCTAAATAACCGTGTAATAAATCATTACTACAAGGATAGTCTTTATATTTACCCTTTCAAATTTTTCCTTCTATGATTGTCACATAATTCATCGCTTTACTATGCTCTCATGGTTAAACAGAATTTCATGAATACGAGTACAATAAACGTTCTTAAGAATTGAGTTTTTTGGTCTTGTTGATTCTTATTACTTTCTTATTTATTTTTTTTTGCTTTTACCAAAGTTACACATGCTTTTTGCTTTGTTAAGAAGCGTACATCTCTAACAGTCCTGGTCTACTTGACTTCAGTTATGGTATCACCTCAGGTTAAACAAATGAACGATATTAATTGATAATAAATGAAAAATGAATTAGTAATATACAAAATATTGAGCTTAGTATAAATAGATAT
>DWEE01001713.1:0-12731 GCA_018245755.1 Parelbella macleannani
ATTATCATCGAATGAAATCGTATGTTTTATTTACTATTGCGTTTTCACTAGTTCTTCTAGAAACAAGAGTGCTAAGTTTCGTCTGGGAATTATGTTAACGCCTTGAAGAAATACGACAAACGTTAAATGTCAAATTATCGCAAATTTTTTCCCACGATTTGTCCAATTGCGAAACGAAACTCTAAAATTATTCTATTGTATTATGATATGTCATTCCATTGTGTAAGATCCGTCAAAAGAAAATCAACAAGTGCTTTTATATACCATTAATGGACGGTCTGTAATTTCCTCTGCAAAGTTGACGTCTATCAATAGATATTAGTGGATCAGCTTTTTTTTTTTCAAATTGTGTTGAAAAATTTGTCCTTCATATTCAAACTTAACATTCGGATTGATAATATCATGATTATTAATTTTTAGGACTACAACTAGCAACTTTTAGGCCTTCATCATTACTGCTAGACACAAACCTTTTCAAGAAGATAATTCCAAACCGTCATTTTCTAGGACATGGCAATTTTTTAGTACCTACCTCAATCAAAAACTAAAGACATAGAATTGTGTAGGTAAATTTGTCCTGAGTACACGCACGATTGCCAGCTTACATAACAAGGTAAACTATTTGTACTAGTCGTACTTTAATAAGAACGTACCACTAATTGTATACAATGTGTATCGTTCCCAGGACAGACTACGTAGCGTCAATGATCAGTGGTTCCCATGCAGCCACTGTTTGTGTACCACGGAAGCGTGGATTTAATTTATAGGGAAACACTAGACATACTGCGAGCTGTTATAATAGCTCGTTGGCTCCCCATAAAGGAAACGGTTTTATACTTCCGAGTTCCATTTCTAGTCGTTTGCAAGCGTGGGTGGGGTAACGCCTTGCAGTCAAGTAGTATTAACAATTTTTAGACATTCCACTTACAGTGATTTAAGTTTAACATTTCATTCCACTATTGTATTAAGGATATTTGTATGCTACGGAATAGTATTAACTAAATCAGGCCGTATTTAAATAAAACCTACAATAGGACAATAACCTAGTTTTAAATACCTCCTCCTACTTATTGAAATAATTTATAAGTAAAATCTCTAAGGATATAAATATTTGCCGCTCGTTGCTCTCTGTCTACCCCGTCAGATATTTGACATGACGATGTCATAATAATAATGATATTTAATGTTTCTATAAGTGAATCTCTTGTTTCAGATTCAGAACAAGAGCTACCGGCATAAGTAAAGAAACTGCCTCCTCAAAGCATTGAGAAGATATCGTTTCGAGGTCATGGCATCGTGCTGACTGACTCAACGGCTTGAATTTGACTCCAACTTTCATAACAACTGAAATATGTATACTTATTCGAAATCCGATTATAATATTAATGAGTAACCCATAATGAGGGGCTCGGCTGCGAGAGAAATGACTGAAATTATTAAAAACTTATTGCTAGCTGTGTTTTAAATTCCTACATCGTCAATATATAGGTATCGAGTTTTATAAATAAACTGTGTTGTAATGAAAGATCTATAGTGACTGCAGAAGAAGAGAACAATATGTCTACAAGCAACGAACTGAGCGACGTGGACTCGGGCTCCGGCCCCAAGCTGCGGATGAAGCCCGCGGTCAACAGAATTTTCTGCTGCAGTGTCACAGCTGCTTCCGGATTTATCGCTGCATATGCTCTGGTAAATAAATCTCCTAAAATAACATCATCAAAAGAAATAATGCTCTTATTTTACAATCAATCAATCCTTTATTTGTCAGTAAGGATTACAAATTGTTTTCGTACACGAAATAGATATTTCAATGTACATTAGAATGCTTTAGCTGATCACAGAAATGTAATAACGTTTATCTTTTATAGCCAGTAATTACTAATGTTCGGCTATGTGGTCTCTGCCTACCCCGTAAGGGACATGGCGTGACGATATGTATGTATATATTATGTATGTACAATCATTTCAAACGTCGACTGCGTTCTGTTCACAATAGCGATTAAATAATCCCTTACTTGAACAAGCCGTAATTATAACTAACGTGATTAGAGCTGTACTTCGTGAGATCTATTCGAATATTATTATTGTTATCCTGAAAGCAAAAGGTCTAAATAAAGTGGACAATACTAAGGCCACATACAAGTTATCTCACGAGATGTCGCAACGCGAAGTGAGAGTACCGGATAGTTATTGCGACTGCGGTTAGGAATGCGTAATATAGCTCACTGAACAATTTCTGTTTATTTCTATCTACAATATCTAGAACTACTTTTATTCAGACGTCTCCGAAGCCGGTCGGCGTGCATGAAGTGCTCTAAGAACAGACATATGTGCCCACTGTAAGAATTAATTTCAATGGAAACTTTCGCATATTAATGTCTTGCACAAAAAAACTTAATCATTAACGAACTTATGCTTTTTACCCAAATTAACTTTCTTGTGGATGGTCAATCGGAAAAATTTTAATACGATATTAGTCTCATTTTCTCCACTCCATAGCACTTTTACTCATTACTCTATTCTAAAATATATGTAGGTATATCACGTTTGCCTTCCTTTCCTAAGCGGTAAATCTGTATGTTGGAAGTTTCCGGACGACATTCAAGATGACTTATATAATATAGACATTGTAATTAAACCCACTGTAACATCTGCTCAGACCTATCCGTAATTCTTCATGTGCTCCTACCCAGCGCGGTCTGCAGCGACCTCGATCAGATATGTACACCTATTGTATATTTAAACATGTTTGTTTCCCAAGCTGTTTATTCATTGATTTCCAGGTGGCGTACGCAATAGCCCTCATCTACGAGATAGTGTGGGTGGTGGAGTCGCAGAGCGGGTTGCCCGTCGCTTCCGCGCTGCTCATGATCTGCTACTGCGTCGTCATCGCCGCCACCGTCACCCTCGTGCACGGACTCATTTCTGTAACTCGCTATTTTATATACAACTCATTGTTTTTTTCACACACCTGAACCGGGCAATGTCGAAAAAGTTGACTTTCAGATTTCATCATCATCATCATCATCATTATCAGCCTACCCCCGTCCATTGCTGGACATGGGCCTCTCCAATGGCACGCCACTGAGCTCGATCTTCAGCTCTTCGCATCCAACCGCTGCCAGCCACTGCAGATTTACCTATAAATAATTAGTAAAAATGAAAAACTGTTAGATATAGGACATCCAAAGGCTGATGACGATGAAATACATGGTTCCCTACGTATTTCAAATCCAAAAACAGTTTTAAGTTTTGATTTAATTTTTTATCCAGCCTAGTATGGGATGTTTCAAAAGGCACGCATATACCTGTACAGTACAACAAAAGATAATCATCTTTATGACTGTCTTAGTAACATTATGCTAACAACAATAATTTTATTCATATGCAATATATTCGAGACACAGGATTGCTTGAAAAACCTGTTCATGTCATAACTAAAAGCAACAAATGTAGGCAATCGAACGATTCGCGTCAGTCAAGAACATCATGGTTTATTACAGAGCTCGTAACACGTAGCACGTGTTAACAATTCGCTGATAGAGGAAACAGGTTACAAGAATGTAATATGCACATAATGTACCTGAAAGTGACGCTGTTGATATTGGTTAACGAGACTTGAAATATAATTGGTTCATTAACAATACATACGCTGGTATATATTGGTCATTACTTGACGCCTGTAATCCTCGAAGGGATACGCAGAGGTGTGTGGAACAGTCCCAGGTTGCTATTTTGGTTTTTACTTGAGTTTATTTTCGTTGCAGAAAAACAACACGTATTTATTAGCGTGGCTGATGGCAGTTATATTAGTTCTCATACCGGAATGCGCTCTAGTATTCTACATGTCAATTAGTCATTGGGTAAGTGTTCCAGAAATACATATTAGATTAATATCTAATTTTCAGCCGTAATCGAAACCGAAAACCAACATTCGGCTCCATTTTTAGTTTCGGTCGACTACAAAATTTCGGTCGTAAAGTACTTATTTATAACCTACCGATTAAATTCTCTCCACTTATCGTTATCTATATCGATTGCACGTTTAAATTTTTAAGTTATATAAAATCCTCCATATGTACTCTCCAAGAATTTTAATGTGTATCTTTAACTTCACTATATTGTTTATTTATTGCATTGTAACGAATGCGAGAGTGGGGAGTAATGACCGTGTGGCGGGCCGTGCGCGCAGGGGCTGCAGGGCGTGTACGGCGGCGCGGAGCTGGCGTGCTACGTGGCGCGGCTGCCGGCCGTCGTGTGCGGCGTCGTGCTCGTGCAGTCCGCCTACGCGCTGCGCGAGGCCAGGTACTCCTCTACGTGTACATGTGGATGTGTGCTTTAGTATTGCCAAAATAACATTTGCTTAGCAGCAATAAAATAATATCATTTTTCTTAAATAATGTGCAGAAATTAACTAATAATGAAATGGAACGTCACATTGTTTGAAAACGTGTTCTTTATTTACTTTTTACAATAATACTTTTATTCTGGGTTTCTTAACTATTGCAAAATATGGAATATATTGTCGACCTCTCTTCTCGACTCGTTCAATATTCTTCAACTCTTACTTAAGGCTTAAAGTTTGTAATAAGATTTCTGACCGACTATAATAGAGACTTTCGATAGTTATGAACTGTATGGTGGATGGCACTGTCGCAGGAAAACCGGCTATGGCCCCAACCCGGCGGTGAGCGGCAGCGAGTTCGACGCCAGCCACTTCGTGCCCGTCGCGCCCGCCGCCTTCGCCAACGAGGGCTTCGTCGCCGACTGCGGTAATCGCCCCGCCCGCACTCATATACACTCTAGGATTACCTTGTCGGTTGTCGTTGTCGTTGATCGTTTGATTTCATTAAAAGTTATTGTAATAATATTGTTATGACTGCCGATCGTGAGGTCCTGGGTTTAAATCCCGGATGGGGTGATATTTGATTTTCTAATTTAGAATTTCTAGCAGTGGCTCGGAGTTTGGATCTGTGTCCGCTGAATGGCAATAGGCTCACCACCTATCCCATAGGAAGTAAACATAACTGATGAAACGTGAGAGTGTAATATGAGCTATTTTGTCGTTTCTCATCATGCTATGAGCTGTTCATTGACACAGAGGTCGAATCCCAAGTAAGAACGCTAATAGATATTGCAAATTATGTAATAAATAAAGATTTATGTATTTATTTTTGAAATATGCTCCATTTTGTGACAACATCAGCGCCCTTAACCACATATAAAAACGCACTCTCAACCGGAACTATGATTTACAGGTAAATCTGGCTCAATGCCGGACCTGCGTCGCCATCTAGCCTCGCGCCAGTCAATGAGCCTGGGCTACCCACCGATGGTGTTACCACAACCGCCGCCCGCGTACTGGCAACACCTGGCCGACCGTCAATATGCCGCCAGTCTGCGAGGCTACCCGAAATCATACGCGGCTCCTCAAACATTCGGAACGTGGGTGGGACCTCGATCTGGACCCTACGACAATCCATACAAACGAAGACACTCAATAGTGGGTGCATTCACTACGGACGAGTATCCGTCCAAGGGGTACGACTACCCCGAAGACCGCGTGGACTGCAAGAGCGAGATGGCGTACCCGTACTACAGGCAGTACCCGTACGAGCCGAGGGTGTACCCGCCGGACTACGAGCCCCGGTTCTACCCTGAGTACAAGCGAGAGGAAGCTGTATATGGGGTGAACCTGCTAAGGCATGAACCGTACCACTTCGGCGGCCCCCGGGACCGGGTGTTCTACGGGTTGAGGAACAGCCACACGTCCGTTGGCAACGAGTCTGATGACTTAACGAAATATAAGGATGTAGCTTTATAATGTTTTGATATGTTTTCTCTCATTCATTGTACATAATTATGTTTAAATATAGTAGTACTTGTATATTGAAAAGAAATATCGTTTATGTCAATTTGGAATAAAGTGCCTTCCCAAATGTGTTTAATTACAGCATTATTGAGATCCTAGAAATTACTTAATTGCTGTTATTCTTTGTAATATGTGTACATTATTTTTCCAAACTATTTAGTATCTGCATAATTCTCTGGTGCTATTTTTATAGATATATACATATACAAATATGTATATTGTCTCACTTATTACCTATAGGAAGAGGCAGATACTAGACAGATATTTAATTTAATTTTCCTATAGGGGTAGGCAGATGCTAAGAATTTCCACCGACTACGGTCTCGGAAAATTTCTTTTCGCTTACATATTCATTATAAAAATTGTCATACTTGTTTTATTAAAGGCATTTTTACCTGACCTTCTTTTAGCACGTCCTGGATTTAATCGAAATATATGTCTGTCTTTTATTTCTATTATATTCTAGATACATACTCCTACCTACCCGTATTTGCCTGTTATTTCTATATTCTCCTAAAAACGTAAATGCTTAATTAAATGTTATTTTTTATTGTATACAATGTAATGTATCCACTTCGAATAATAAGTATAATATTGGTAGGATTTAGTAACGTTAAGTAGTTAGTTACCTAATAACCAAAGTTCATTACGTTTGTGCTCGTACGATGAGTAAATTTAATGATTTTCCAGTCACTATATATTGTAAGAAACGAAATAAAAATATCTTAGTACTTATGCGGTGTTTTTTGTTCTCTTTTAACTATGCATTGCTCGAACTACATCTTGATAACATAGTTTGTGTACTCAATTACACTAATTATTTAAAGGTTATTGAAACTTTTTGTTCTGCTTCTCAGTAGCTGTCTGATTTTTTGGCTATATTCTCGAGTAACATGGATTACATAATGTGTTTCATTCTATCATTAAGGCCAATATAATAGGATCATCAATAAAAACTATTTGGCAGATTTGGCAATGTTACGGGCTAGTGGCCAACCCGTGTAATAAATGTTTTATACCGCGTTTGAGGCATCCAATGAGGTTTAACGACTGTTAGTTAGCGATAACAACCGGAAGTGGTGATTTAAACTACACTTCGAAGCATGGAAACACTTGTGGAAATTTCGTGCAGGCGATAAACCATGCAAGATCTTAGCTTAACCTTACCAGTTCCGTATCGGCAACACATCGGACAAACTGTGCAGTTAGGCAGAAACAATTTCGAGAGGGCGGCTTGCAGAAGAGTAAAGCTTGGTTACGAACGCTTTCTGGAATTTATTTATTCCATATTATCAGATAACTAGTGAACTAACACACAGGGAGTTGCCTTAACTCATTATATTAAAAACAATTCTGTCTGTAATTTTTTAAATACATATATTATTGCGTGTACAATGCATAAAATGGATTAAAATTTAAAAAGCTGTTGGTGAGTTACGGCTCAGTTACGGAACAAAGGCAATTCGTTTGTACAAATTCATTTATTTTATTATTATTACTAATGCACAAAAAAAACCCATATGTTCATATATTTTTGCTTCGAATTTAATTTATACAAATGAAGCAATTAAAGGAACAGAATAATAATTAATCAAAGCGCTTGTGTTTAACAGTAAGATTTAAATATTGGCGCCAAAAAAAAATATTCCATTCCTTGTTCTTGCGTGGTTTCGACTTTCAGAAATGAAAAAAATATCGCACTTTGTTTATGATAGTATTATTAACAGAATTTTAACATAATCAGGTTGCACTAATATCGTCAATTTTTTGTTTCGCGGCCCTAATATTCTGCGAAAGTATATTTTAATGTATCTGATAAATACGTACTTTGCAACAAAAATTTACAGCAAGTGTTGCAAGTCTTTAATAAAAATCAACTAATTATAACTACATAAGCACTGTCTTAATTATTCCTTTTAAATACACAAAACCATTCATTTTCCTCATGTTTATTTTTACTTATATTTATAATAATTTTATGCATACTAATTTTATTTTTCATAAATGCCAAAATGTTTTTTTTAATATATCAACTTTGGGTTTCAAATTTGTTAGGTAGTTTTCCAACTGCGAACACTGTGTTCCTAAAGGCTTGTGACATTAGCATCGTGTTATTTTTTTCATGAAGATTTGCTTAGAATTCATATCGTTGCACACTGTGTCCTTCGTTTCACTTTTGTGTCGGTCCGGCTTCGGCAGTCGGCGTTATCGCTTTCGTGTCAGTCGGATTTTTGGTGTAAAGTCGTCGACATAATTTGATCCAAACTTTTTTGAAGTTTTATGAATTACAAACATTTGTTCAAAAGTTATTTGAAATGTTGTATATTAGTTGCAGTGTATCATGAGTGTAATTCTGACTATCTATGAGCTTTTGTACAAAAGTTTTTTGTGATGTATCAAGTTGTATAACTGTTTATTGTTTTGTGTAGGTGGCTATGTGGATAGGATTGTCCCGATGTGAAAGTGTATTTTCGCATAAAATTTCGTTCCCATTGTTTAGGTCTTTCCTGGTAACTGTTGAGAAAATACTGTGAATTACATGCGGCAGATTTGATAGGTGCATAAAAATGTTTTGAGTTTGCGTATTTTTATATTAATTTCGCCAAATTTCCAAATCGGTAAGTGGATTAACCAATATTTACTAACACATAACAGGAATTTCTGGAGGCTTGAAATAGGCTTTGGATTTATTAGATAAAAATCGATAAATATAGTACGCGATGCATTTATCGCGCTATTAAAAAGATAAAGAATATCGTTTGCTTTATAAATGAAAGTGTGATTATAATGCATAAAATCGTAATAATAAGCACTTAATGTCAGTATAAGGTGAGTTTAAAGAATGCTACTGTATAGTTTATTGCTTATAATATGAACTAATCATCTTGGGGTAAATTATTTCATTATAGTGCTTGTCTTTGTCCATAACAAATTAAAGAAGGAAAGTAATCTCCCATACCATATAATACCTACGGTCAAGACAGGTTTTTTATTTTTGCTAATTTTTTTATTACTGTAGTACACTTCTGCTGATTAATTGGTTTCCAAAAATTAAAATCAATGTTAGACATGCTTGATTATAAGACCTTTATTCATAGTCGTGGATGACATGATATGGATGTGGCAGTGCAGCCTTATGTAGTTTGCATGGATCACACATTGCTGATGGCTCTCAGGCCAAGTGGATAAAGTTCTCTGATGCCAAGTGCTGGGAACTTTGGATTGAATGTAAAATCTGAGCTCTATAATGACTTAACCCATTTGGTGCAGATCAGTAAGAATGGTGTATATTTTGATCCTGGAAGAGATTCTCCCCTGGGATATGGTTTTAAAATATTTTGACTTTAGTGTGATACATTCAATATCAATAACAATGTTCATATCTTAAGAGAGGCCTCACCGGGCCTTGTGTAGTAATTTGGTATTAATTTGCTTAGTATTTGTCTACATGAGACAAATCTATTCAATTAGTTAAGATAAAATAGTTCAAGTTATTCACAATACTGAGTATACTAATAGACTTAAAAATTTGTTCAATAACTTAATTTTAAACATTTTATGTTATAATTGCTTGACTAAGTTGTCTGATTTCATGCCTACACCCCTTGCCCTTCCATTATAAACAACCATCGGAGAGGCCTATGTCCAGCAGCGGATGATAACGGACTGATAGTGTGTATGTGTGTATAAATTTGCATTAATTCAAATCTCGGGTCAGATACTATTGGTTTTTTCTAATTTAGAATTTCTAGTAATGGCTCAGGGTCTGGATATGGCAATAGGCTCATAACCAATCAGATGGGACTTAAACGTAACTGGTGATATGTTGAAGTGTAATACACTCCTCTGCCTACCCCTTCGGGGATTACAGTCGTGATGATACATTTATTTATATTTTCTCAATTTTTTTTCTACTGTGTTGTTTAAAAAAATCAACAAATTCGTTTCAAAACCTCTGTTTTTTCTCTTCCAGCTATAATTGGAAAACCATGAATGCACCATCACAAGAGAATGCCAGCTTATTATCATCAGGTAATAAATTGTATGATGTTATGTTTCTGCATGTTTTATCTTTCTTTTATTCCATTATAAGTCATTTCGAAACAGATTTCTATATTCATGAGTCAGGTGTTTGGTGGTGATCCCACATTATGAAAAATGATGATTCTGTCTATGCTACAGCTTGCATGCTTAGTTGATGCTTGTTTAATTCTGATTTGAAAAGAGGACTTGTGGGTCCAATTCCCATCCAGGGCCGATATTTGAGTGATGGATGTGAGTATTACTTCTAAGGCAGGGTTTAAAATAGCTTATACAATTGTGTATTTAGAAATGTATGTATGTATATACTTTATCAGCTGTCAGTCTAATATAGGGAGCTTCGGCATACTTGGTGATTGCTGGCATATATTATTATTACCAAATAATTAAAACCGAATTAAATTTTATTAATTTACATTTCTTTATTCATAAAATTTACCAACGAATATGGTGATGATGGGACTTATGAAGTTGTTAATATCAAAACTATCAAAAGACATGAACTTTACGACTACAACAATCATGACCATGTATCCCATAGAACAATAATCTTTTTTTCATCCGCCAATATCCGCGCGCAAAGAAAACTCGAGTCGAACGCTTATTGCGCAACATACTGTGGGAACTCAGTCAAGTACATACCATGAAATGCTAGACAAAAGTGTTGCACACTAACATAGGCCGTAAAATCATTAGCAGTACACTAAACGTAAGGCTAAAATTGGCCTGATTACCGTAACTGATAATGATTGACGGCGATTGTACTATACCGGCATGTTCAATATGGTAGATAATGGACGTATTTCAAGAATGCGGCCCTATTGTTTCCATCGGAGCATATGGATTGCGTACTTAAAATGACCTTCTGTAATGTATTTCGCTTTTCTAAAGCATTGTCATACATGATACAATATTTTTTTATTCAATATTAGGGGTATTTTTTAATCGTCATCTATATTATTGAAATGATAAGGGTCTGTCGTTGTATGCGCATGTTCAAACACCACTGGATATTTTTCAATTAATTCTTCTGAGTTTTATTTCTTAGATGCTTGGGCCTTATAAAATAATAATTATTGCGATATCTTCATTTAATACAAACTCATTAAAATTTTAAGAAACAGCGATTTCTATGAGCTCTACATATTCAATTATTTGTTTTATTGCATGGACCAGTGTTTTTATTTCGATAATTTTGAGGTTTAGGTTTAGGTTTTTTTAGGTTTTCGATAATTTTTGCACATGAAATAAATTGTTAACATTACAATGTTATATTATGTTGACAATGTATTTGACCATAATAAGCAAAGCAGACGGAGTCGCGGGAATCTTTTAATACACAATACAAATCTAATGAATGACTTAATAGTTATTGGAAATAAATCAACCACATTCGGTACCTCGTAATTTTAGATGCAGTGTCAATAAAACTAAAGATTATAGAGGTAATCAAATGTGACATGTGTTTAATGTTATCCTTGTTAACTTTTAAACACTCGCCCATAGTGGTTCTATGAATGTTACGTATAACGCTCATTTGCGACTAGAATGTAATATCTCGAAATCACTATCGTTCGGAAAACAGTTCAGGCAGTTTGAAATCATAATTGACTGTCTTCATAGTTATAAATCATAGAATAGTCTAGCAGTTGTATAATATAATAGTCATAGAATAATTATGATTTTAAACTTTTTGAACTGTTTTCCGAACGATAGTGATTTCGAGATATTACGATCAGCGATATGTATCTTCATCTTACGGCCTATTTTGATTTTTAAACACAATGTTTACATACCATATAACACCATAGATCTATTCTACATAATATGTTTATTATACTATATCGATTTTCGCATACTAAGTGTGCGTCTGCGCATCGCGCGATTCGAATCCCGCTTGATAATTTCGTGTGTAAACTACCTTGCGGTTCTTCGATTTTTTTACGTATTTTAAATTATTTATTCTTCTGTCACTTAAAATACATCTGGTATACTAACAATGTACTCATATTTTTAAAAATATAAAGTTATAACAATTGCACATTATGTTCATACCCAATCAAAAGTAAAGCCTTATTATATGCTACTTATTGTTTAAATTTTTTTACATAATTCTAAAATTAAAAGAAAGTCTGACTTTTTTAATTTCTAAAATTATTAAAAATATTTAGGTGACTTAAATTAGTAGATAAGTTAAATTATAGAAATTGCACTAAATCCAACTCATCAACGTTAGCCCGCAAAGTAAATAAAATTTGGCACACTTATTACCAGTGTTTTAGCGTTAGTTACTAACTTTGACGTTTATGTATGTGTACATCTAATTTATAAATAGATGACTCTGCTAACCATTCATGACCAACATTGAATGGTTCAAACATGCTCTACTTATATTGGTGCCAATTATAGGGGTAACAGCGGTTGTTGATGTAGAAATTTTGGTACTTAAGTTTGAACCAATATTTGTCTATTGGTCAACGCATTTTCAATAAACAGTCTTCAAGTACAGAAATATAGAAACATGCTACATACTTTCGTTCAAAGGTTTCAACGCTATATTAATTTGACAAATATGCATTATCGAATTAAAAATGAGTGTGGGTTGTGTTGGGAGTGCGATGTAAGAAGTACTTAACAAAATGTCACCTACCTTGGCTTGGCGTGTTGGCGCTAATGTGCCGCCGAGCCGGGATACTTGCGCTCCGGATCGATGCCGCGCCTGCGTAGCCAACCCCCGCCCGTACAAAGGCTAGGCGGCCGCCAAGTGAACAGCCCCTGTCAAAATAATACACGGTTTTCGCGAATATTAGACGCGGAT
>DWEE01001714.1:0-12731 GCA_018245755.1 Parelbella macleannani
ATTTCTAGTAGTGACTCGGAGTCTGGAATTGTGCCCGGTGAATGGCAATAGGCTCACCACTTGTTACATGGGACTTAAACGTAACTGGTGAAACGTGGGAGTGTACTACACTCCTCTGCCTACCCCTTCGGGGATTATAGGCATCATGTAACGTTACTCCAAAGTCCGGTATTAATATCCTGGTCTCTTTGTCTTTGTAAAGTGATGTGCGTTTTTGACATTAAATATCATTAGGTTACAATTAAGAAATATCTCTCGACGCAACATACACTGTTTAAAGGTCTCTGCAATAATCGTAGAGGGGTATATAAATCGACAGCCTGCACATAACCAATAAAGTTAAAAGATACTTCTTCTTTCGATCCTTTTTATCATTCTACCGTTGTAATACGGGTCTCCTCGCAAAATGAGAGGGTTGAAGTCATACTCTGCTACGCTGGCCAAGTGCGGGTTGGCAGGCTTCATACGCCTTATTGTTAGAGATTTTTTTTTTGTAAACTCAGGTGTGTGAGTTTCCTCACAATGTTTTTCTTCAATGTTATAGTAAGTAATATTTAATTTTAAAACGCACATTTTCGTAAAGAGGCACGCGTCATGGATTTGAACCCTGATACCACAGAGGGACCGGCTGAATTCTAAACCTATCACTGCTATTGACAGAAGATAATGGCAATGAGAATTAACACATACATATACAATAAAATAAACCTAAACCTAAAATACCTAAATGTTTTATGTGCAGTATATTAAAAAATATCGAAGAATTATTCGCCATACTTTCAAGCTTACATTATGTTCACGTTTATTGTTATAAGATTTCCTATTGTTGTATCCGAACGGCACGCACTGGGCTGTTAGATAATTCTCAGTAGAATATCAAGTACTGTTTAGCGGAACGAAAGCGCTGTACGTCGCCGCCGCACGTCTCGTCTTCGGGGACACGATCCAGCTTTACGGCACTTGTGTATATGTATGTACCTGTACTGTGAGTGAATTTAACGGATTCTCTACACGAGTGTACTGTTCGCGACTTGGCGGCTACATGTCAATGCGTTTCCTATTCCTATGGGAATCTTATTAACTAATAGTTGTGGATTTGTAACAGAAGAGTTACAAATTGAACACATTGTTCAATAGAATGTGTGGTACTGGTTTGTGGTACTGGTGGTACTGGTACACATATACCATCATATTCTGTAATATGCAAATAATTGCGGATTATTGCAAAATAATTACAGCCTACGTAACTTTACGCCTGTAATCCTCAAAGGGGTAGACAGAGGAGTGTAGTACACTCCCATCTTGTACTACTTACGTTAACATTCCACCAAGAGATAGGTGGTGAGCCTATTGCCATAGACCGAGTACACATCCAGACTCTAATTCACTACTATAAATTTCTACTAGAAAATCGATGTTTGCAAAATCCAAAAGCACCCGACACGGAAATGAAACTCAGGACTTCTCGATCATCAGTTTTCCTTATATCGACTGGACCAACGAGGCAGTTTCATTTACTTTTATAATATTAAGTGTGACTACGAACTTCGCTGGATAAAACATAACAAAAGAGCTATGTAATTAAAATGTTCATGGATACATGTGTCGAAGGAAACCCCACGCGCGTGTATGAGAACAGAGGTCAATGTAAAAACTTGAAGTCTGTAATGGTAGAGAAATTTGGCACCTGTTATTCTCTGCCTACCACGGAAGGGATCGAGCGTGACGATAATACTTATACTACTTATAACTGATAATACTTGTAAGTTCGTTCTCACTCTCGATGAAAATGAGATTTTTCCATTATAAAAATTTCTCCTACACCTTGACCCCGAAAACAAACTTGCGCCACAGAAAATTTAAGAAACTTTTCATTCGTTTTTGCATTATGAGCACTCAAGTATACGTAGGTACATAGCCCAAAATTTCGAAAACTATTTTTTTTATATCTCTATCGCGTACTTAATATGTAGAAACATTACTATTACAAAATTTGTTTCATGCATACATCTTATTTCCATTATTGTTTTATTATTACCATAGACAAGAAGGTTATTACAATAATTTTTGGCCAGTAGCGTTCAAAAAATAAATATACCAAAACTTTAGACGCAACATTACAGGTTTTCGTTGCTAAAGAACAGGATGACCTTAAGACCATTACTTTCGATTTCGTTTAGGTTGGTGAAGTCGACAGGAACCACCTATTTCTTGATTTCATTCATACAATATCTTAAGCAACTAAGTCGAAAATCAGTTGAACATTCACATGAGTATTTGTTTAGGAGTCGGGCGGAATCGGCCGCAAATGTCAAAGAAGTCACATTGACGGGACCTTGGTTCGATTCCAGGGAAACGGGCTTCTGACAAAAAGACCTCACCTCACTGAAATGTTTAATGTTGGCATGCGATTCGAAAAAGTGACTTTGGAAATGAAACTTTTTTTCTTATTATCTGGATAATATTTACTTTCGACCAGTACACACTTCAAGGACATTATGATGACAAGATTTAGTGTCGGTTATGCCAATACAATAAAATATGCATAAAAGTTATGGCAATTGTCTTTTCTGTTTCACAATGTATAAAGTATTTGTTTATTAATATAAACTGTATTTAATAATGTATTTATTTTTATTGCAGATCAACGACCGTACGTCTTTCAATGCCGCAACGAAAACGTCAAATAAATGAGGTAAAAATAGCTTATGCAAATATGTATCTTTTACTGGGTCACTTTTATCGATAACAATGCTATAAAATGAATTATGAGCTCAATAAAAATACGAAGAATAACCGACAACTTGTTTATTATGATTTGCATGTCAACAAGGAGCACATAAAAATCTTTATCTCAACGAAATATGTAGGTACAGGTTGTGGCTCTGCTGATGCAGATCTCTGAATACAAAATAGACTTCAACGCACGCCCATACGACCGGCGTAAACAGCCAGCACGCGCATAATACTTTTATCAATTAAAACACAATGTCGCCTACACGCCTCCAGTTTTACATCGCATACATTTCAGCAATAAAACCGCATGAGATCAGCTCGTTGATTGTGTACAGTATGTTCTATAAACCAGACACAAAAAATACAAAACTCAACCTTAACACTTGACAATAGCCTACAACCCAACTACGTGATATTTTTTAGTCTATGAGCAAAACGAAAACCTATGTAGGCCAGAGACAATATAGAACATACGGCCATGTTGCTTGTCTATGTGTTAAGATTTATGGCGCGAGCGCATCTGTAATTCCGCCATCTTTAAATAATTTTTTCATCGTCTCGTATGCTATTTTAAGAGGAGTTATTTTAAGGATCTCAAGACCAGAATATTTCATGCAATACCCTACGTTAGTATCAATGTATTAAGTTAATTTAAAAGGATTCCACAGTGATCGGTGAATAAATATAGTTTATAAAGGACATTCATCACAAGCGGTGACCTTTTGTTGGACATTTCAAAAGCGTTTATGCATGTATTGATAATGCCACTGACGACGTTGGGCTAAGAATAATTTTGTGGCTTTAATTGCATATAAATAAGGACCGAATTTCACACAAATATAAATGCTTATTGATTTTAAATATAATTAATAACAAATAATAATATAGTAATCGACCCATTTATCATTACACTGTTGGAGTATGGGTCTCTTCTCATATTGAAAATATAATTATTTTATTAAAATATCAAATGTTTCCTTTATTAATAGATGTGTTTAGGTTAATTACCATTAATTATTACATAGTTAAAATAAAAGAACTGACTGGTTTTGTTTATGTATTTTTTACTTTTCCTTAACATGGCGGCCGTGACGATTTCTTGTGTCGTTGTACGTGTCAGCCGGAATGCTCGGCGTTGGAAATATTCTCTTATTTACGCAGCGTGATGTAAAGAATTTCGTAGAATAATTTTCCTACGCGCTCTTTTATTTTGCTGCGTTTATATTCATTATGTTTTTCGAGACGAGTCCACAAAGCGGTAGCGTGGTGATTGCGCGGAAAAAACTAGTAATAGCATGTAATTTGTGAGTGCCCTGACATACATTATACAAGATGCGACTTTCTTGTTTTTCGGACCGTATAGTAGGACGCAAAAAGAGCTAATGGCCTACAAGGTGCCTCCGAGGGTTCTATTTAAAGATTTCGATTTATTGAATGCGTTCAAGAAAATTGCACTTCATTTAGTACTTCATACATAAATTCATTCTTGACATTGCGGTTAGCGGATTATAGTAATTAAGAGTTAATCTGTTTATTTTTATTTCGCGATACGAATTCACAATGTGCTATAGATCATTTGAGCGATAATGAATTTATTTTTAATTGAATGAAATTGAATATATTGTGCAAATCATTATGATCAGCTAATTTATAATTCTTTTTGCTACTTCATGCAATTGTTCAATGTCATATTTTGTCTGAATGAATATAGGTTACGGGTGTAAGTAACACAATTATTTTCTCTTAAAGTTTTTAAGGCAAAAACGTAACAAAAAAACGAAAGACGACAAAAAAACCTAATAATAAAGGCGTGTGATGAGCTTCAGCTTCGACCCTATCTCCGGAAATTATAAAATCAGTATTAATTTTATAAATAGCATTAATTTATTTAACGTAACACACACCTGTATTTAAAAAGCCTTGAATAATTTCAATCTTCGGCACGCATTTAAAAGTGGATATCTGGAAAAACTTACTTAGGGTAAGTTTATGTTTAATAGGATTAAGATAGGATACGATAGTATAATATGTTTTTGGTAATTGTGAATAAATTAAATAATTCAGTAATTTAAGTCCGGATAGCTATATTTAAGCCACAAAGCGTTGAGATCAATAGCAGTCCAGACGCCGCCAGAGTGACGACGTGGACCCTGTCTGTCTTCATCTGATTTCATTTTCTTACTAGCCAATTACAATCAGTCGTAAATCGTGGATCGCGTGTGTTGGCACAGTGTTTTCGAAACGACGTGCGCCGTAACGGCCGCCCCACTCACAGCGCCGTGTAACACTGTAATCGGAATTTGTAAAACGTGTAATCACGTGTAATATTTACAATAGCGTCTGGATGACGTTTGTTATTGACGGTAATGACGATTTGTACGGGTATGCCCGATGGTAATTGTCGCTGCGGGCGACCTCGCGATCTGTCAATTACGTACTAACTTTGAGTTATATCAGTTCAAAGGATTCAATGAAATTGAAAATTAGTACCTATATATGCGAGTTTTTGAACTTGTACTTTGGCACGTTGGGTTGTTGGTCAAATTAAAAGGAACGTTTCACAATTCGTAATGCGGCAGGATGTGAGCGCTATTTATTTATTAAAAACTATGTTTATTGGAATTAATGTTATTTATTATAAATTAATTTTTATTATGTTAATGTTAAATTTTGGATATTTTTTCTTTTAGGTTCAATATTTTATCTAACAAAGTAATTCCTACGGAAACATATTTCCGTAATATTTTTCGTTTTCCGTCCGACCATCTCGAATGCAGAACACACCAGTTACCCAACGCGTGCTAATTGCCCAGCGCGTCCATTGCGTGCTTGCTTAAACAATTATTGAGGAACCTTTATGTTGAAATGTATCGGTATTTAGTTTGGGAGTTTACAGTTACTGGCCATTAATGGTCAATCGATAAACTCTCTTAACCAAATTGTTAATAGCGGGAGATATCACGTTTGCTGTTCTAGATAAAGAAATTCGTTCCAAGATGGATCGTTTTAACGTACATAGTGATTTCAGACAAGCAAATCTCATATACGTATAGTCTTTTAAAAACAAACGTCCTGGTCGACTGTGTGGTACAAGATGGAGGCTAAATATTCAAATGCCCGCAAGGAGCGCGTCATCGACCGTTTTGATGCGAAAATATAAAATGACACAATCGCTTCGCCGCGGGGCGTGGTCGTTCGCCGGCGTGCTGACCAACCTTGCCACTTACACGCTTACATAATACACCTACACGGATTGTAAAGGTTATACGACAAAGTATAGATATCTTTTGTCAGAGGATTTCAGTAATTTGTGTGTGAATACCAAAATCCATGTATGATAAAATAATCCTTCCTAATTATTGCCTTACTGTTACTGTTCCTTATGTAGTGGGGAGAATAAGTTTTGTAAAGACAAGTTTGTACGCATTAAAGCCTACTTTATGTGGTTATTAGTTTGATATTTGATAGGTCCAAAGATGAGTTTGAAGCCTTTTGCGCTATTACTAACTGTTACTCTATGTGTCCTTACATAATTAATATAAATAAAAATTCTTATTAAGTAGTATTTAAAATTGTGTACGCTTTAAAGTTATTATGTTTCTTTATGAATAAATTGGGAATTTCAAAGGAATTATTAGTGGAAAAAGTGTGAGTCAGTTCCTCAGTTCAGTTTTCAATGTCTAAGTATGTATGGCCAGTATTACGTCACCATAGAAAAAAACGAGTTGTCTATGGTTTTTACTGTATTAATTAAGTTTGACAGTAAATAAAAAAGCATGTACTATTTTTTGAAAAAAGAATCTAATCTCAACATTCAGCCAGGTGACGAGTACAGCAAAGTTTGTTGCTCCGATTGGAGTTTTGTATGAGGCCTGAGCTGTCTCTGTCAATATTTAAACACGATTTGTTGATTTTTCAACACAAAAACGTAGTATCTCCAGGAAGACTTAGCCATACTTTCTGTATTATGAAACGAGTGCGTGTCTTGTGAACTCTATATCTTTTGCTATATGGTTGTAAATTGATTGTTATGTGTTATCTAAGTATGAACAAAAGAATATAGATTTGGAGAACTGCCAAAACTCGTTGATGTCTTTTGTATGGGCACTCACATTTTACGAAACAAGTCATTTATACAGACCAGGTTCAGTAAAGAATTATGTGTATGTTAAACGATATTATATTATATATTTTTTTGTAAAGGATTAGTAATTTAGGCTTCTTAAATTATATTATATTTTTTGTAAAGGATTAGTAATTTAGACTTCTTAAAAAAATTTGGGGAATTGAATTACAGACTTTATTACATTTTCTTCGAAGTAAACACGATATCGAAGCTGTTAAAATTAAGTAAAAATACGAGCTTTTTCTAAGAACGTTTTTATGATTGTAAATGAATTTATATTGATTAATATCCTGGCTGCTTCGTCTGCTCGTATCGATTTCCGTATGAATTTGGACAAAACTATAGTAATGTTCAATGGACATGTCCTCCCGGAGCCGATTGCTCTTAATGGGGTCCCTTTCGAAGTTGTGCAGGAATATGTCTATCTCGGGCAAATCTTGTAGTTTGGTAGAAACAACTTTAAGCGGGAACTCTACAGAAGAATACAGCTCGGCTGGGCCGCATATAGGAAACTTCGCAAATCTTTTCGTCACCGCTTTTTTAGCATAGAAAAAATACAATAATATTTTGTTCGAACTGGGGTCCAATCAAGAACTTCATGATGAGCAGTCGCGCCTGCAACCACTCGATCAACATGGCTCTCAATTAGGATTATTCAAATTTAAACTTTTTAATTGACTAACATTCTTTATTTGAATTACGTTATTAACATATTATATTTATATATTACCTATGTTTGAATACAGGGCGTACAAACCTATAACCATTTTCTATTATAATATAAAATAACGGTTTATTAAAATAACGCAGCTTGAGCGGCTGTAAAAGGCCTCGCATCTCCGGTGTCCATTACTGGTATCCAGCGAATCGTCAATTAATCTCTCCTGCGTGCTTTATATGCGTTTGCCTATCAGCTGTTCTTAGAACATAACACGTTTCAGTGTCGAGTTGCAGTTGATGTATTATCAGCTGTTTTCCATCAGTATTAGATGCCAATAAGGCTTGGTTGGTTTATTTTGTAAATGCACGGATTCTATTTTATGGAAGTTAAGCGGTGAAAATATATCCAGGTTTTAGGTACTTTATCATATAATATAATTATTATACTGTCACGTCCTTTAAGGGATAGGCAATGAGCTTTGAGTGTCAAATATTTCTGTACTTGTAGACCTGACGTGTTTTTTTCCACATGTTTCATTTTCTTCATACACGCGCGCCACTTTCTGAGACTACTGACTCACCGACCAGCATCTAGTCTGTTTGGTCAAGATAGGTGTATCTTAATATGTATTGTGATGATAGATAGGTATTCAAAATAACTAATCAATTAATACAGAAAGAAATATGGACATAGAAAAATGAGAAAATCGCTACTCTCATTATATATCAGCTGCAAGTGTTGTTTCATAGTTCACGATAATTATAATTAAAAATATGACATTTAAGTATAACATATGTTGTGTGTGTGCATGTGTGTATATGTAAATAAAACAGACTCACTGACAATGGTTTTATACCTTTTATGATAATGAATAAATTACCCCAACCAATTACAGGCGTCAGCTATACAATAGTATCAGATGTAAATCAAATAAATTCATATCAGTTTTTTGTGTACCGTACGTATAAACATGTCTCAATCGAAGCCGTAATAATAATTACATAGAGAGAAACGATGTAATGTCTGAACAGTGGCAGCAAAAAATAAAAAATGAGTTTTGACAGTACAGTACCACTGAACTCGATCAATAATTAGAATATTACTATCTATCTCATTATCGCCTATAGAGCGACATCGCGAATTTATCCTAACTGGGTGTATACTAATTGTAGAATGGAATTAATGTATGAGTTTTATTATTATTTCAGAGACTATTTGTGTCAAAACCGTTCAACGAATGTGTTTACGTTTACTTGCTCGCCAATTTCTTTTGACATGTGTTTTCGCGCCAACATACCGCCTTCCAACATCCAACTATTTGTTTCTATACCTATTGCAAATATAGTTTAAAAACGATTAGTCTTATGCACTTCATGTTCATTACTTTTCTCTCGAGTTCAATATTTACCTAATTATCGTCTGAGTAATTTACGACAACATTAATTTTATTGTTATCTCGCCAACATGACGTCATCTCTGACTCAGTGTCCGGTAACGGATGCGGTTTGTCGGTATCCATACGTCGGATTCGTTATTGACCTTCGACAAAGATAAACCTTAAAGTTAACAATATCTTTCGCAAGAAAACATTTAGAGGTTACACATTTTAGTATGTATTTGTATTCCAAAAATATGTAGGTACACATGTTACGCACACCTCATTCGAATATACATAATTGTATATGCTTATTGAGTTCAATTCTATTGGACATTTCACTATCATGTGTCCTTTTATTTTTCCAATATGAAACAAGTGTTTTCTCAATGAATAACAACAGGAAACATAATAAAAACTGTAGTGTGACATTAAAATTCCTAAACTCATTATGACAATGATGACAAGAAGTATTTAACCGATAGTTTCAAACAGCAATATCAAGCCACATTTCACAAAACATCGTCCAAAATATTTTATTAAAATAACCTTTGTTTTAATGACATTTTTTTCTCAGTAAAATTGGATACAGTCTACTCGTATTTACATATTAAAATGTTATACTGCGACACAACCTTTTTTCGACACTGTTTCGTTCGAGATTGCAAGAAAATAGAAAGTCTTAATGATAATTTTTTTATTTGAAATTCAAAGCTTACTAAAAACGAAACAAGTCAATCCTGAAAAACTTAATTTCAAAATTGAAAAAAAATGTTAGATATCGGAGTCAACAACCTTTCACAGTGTTGTTAGAAGGGATCCAGCCGAAGGGCACAACGAGGCACATAAATAAGGGCTATTATCCACTAATGCAGGGCCAATTGGTCCGATCGGGGATGCGTGCGCGCCCGCGGTGCTCCATCAAATTAGAGGTCCTCAAAATCTCTAATCGTCGTAAAATGTTATGTCGGTAAAATATTACGTTTCTGAGAGCAGCGTTTCGAAGCAGACATTTTAGTTTATTTTGCATGATTTATATCGATCTTCGACACATACCGGCTTAACTCGCGCATAATTTTTCGGAATGGTCTGTCTTGTTTCTGACCTATCCGAGGTAGTCTCTAATAAGCTCTCACCGACTGTGGTAAGACCGCGACGGAGACTGAAATAAAAATGTTTAATACTAAAATAGTCAATACTCCTAACCATAACAGGCATTATATCACATGTCGTATGATTAAAGTCTTGACTTAAAGGAAAATACAAAAGGTGAAAGGAACCACAGCCTAATTCTTATACTATCATACTGTATGCATTGAATGTCAGACGACGTTAAATTTAATTTTCGGTCAAATATTCGGCTTTATCAGCCAGCATTAATACCCCTAAACTTCCAGTTCGATCCCATGACGCAAAAACAGACCGTAGAACATTACATATTGACCAATCCTATGTTGAAATGCGGGCCTTAACACTGCTTACACGTATGGCTCGGTTTAGGACGTGTAGTTAAAATAATTTGCAAATATTTATATTCCAGAGTGTTGCCATTCGCTTCGCCGACGTCCGGCGGTGTCACTTTGTGTCGATCGCTTTAAACGTTGCAATTATTGACTTTTTACAAGCCGCAAACTGGAGACCCGGCACTTGGCATAGATGAGATAACCATTACATAACTTATAAAAATAGTAATATTATGGTCTCAAAAGTGTTATAGACGGATGATGACTTACACTTGAGAGGTAATTTCAATATACGAGATACGTTCTAATCGATCAGATAATTCTATCGTCCCCTTTTTACAGGATTATATTATTATACCCTATGGCGATAATACAAATAATATATAAACCTATCTCTTGCCTTTCATTTTTTAACCGACAATAGATGGCGTTATTATTTAATATCACTAAAATTTAATTGTCTACTAAAATCTATTTTTGTGACACAAAAGAAAATAGTACGATGCTAGTTGAATTTCAGAACCGATACCGTTTCTTCCGTTATTGTATTATAGTCGAAAAGAGTAATGTTATGCTAGTATTACCTAAACGCTAACTGTAAATTTTTATGTTGTTATTGAGAAACATTATCATACTATCAGGCCAGGTCCCTTATGAGGAAAGCAAAAAGAGCCCCTAATGCCAGAAATATGGCAGATTTCTTTATCAACTTCATATAGCGTTTGTTTTGTCTAATTTTTGCCATTGTCATACCTCAAATGTAACGTCAGCTCTACAGTTCCATACTCTATGTTATCCGTGAAGGCAATACTGCTGCGTTTTTTGTTTTGATGGCCAATTTGAAGTACCACACTTAATTGTGGTTACATGGGCACGTGCAAATCGAGTGCTACATTCCCGATTAGAGAAACACAACCTTCACCCTTATTAGTTACGTAATAGAATATAAAATGAAATTAACAGTTGTAACACATAATACTTTTTGGAATCGTTTGATTTTATATTGCTTGTACGATTGAATTACTTTCTCGTATTAGATTTCGTTCGGTTAAAAGTTATTGGTGAGATTTATATTGATTGTACGTTTTAATCGATAGAAGTTTTGTTGTAATTGGAAATGGATTTTTTTTAATGAATTTAAAGTTAGTAAGCGTTGAATGTTTGTGGGTAATAAATGATTGAGCAACATCCATCCTTTTATATCTGTACTCTATTAGAACCACATGTAATAACAGAAGCTGTCAACCGCCTGACACATGGTAGAGAGGGGTGTCGCTAAGTGGAAAAAAAACATATGTTGGTTTATGGCGATACCTTTCATCTTAATATATTTGATGATAAAATTATCTTCCGATTGTTGGAAAGCTCGTGCATATTTTGAGTCGGAATTCAGAGTGTGCATGAATGAAGGTCAGGTAGTATTAACAAACGTATGCAAATGCTGTTTGATGTACTTGACGACGTGTACGGAAATTATGCAACAGCTTTTGATGTTTCATAAAGATTTCAGAACATGTGAATAGTTTTAAGTAACATCAGGGCCTAATAGAGTATTCTAATGAGTATTTTTACATTGATGTAGCTGATAAAAAACACATTTTAAGATTATTCTGTGTGCACTTAATATCACAGTTATTTTTATTAACGTTTCGATTCTCAACGGTGTCTCTTTAATAAAACGGTGCACCAACATGAGACGTAGTATTTACAGTTTAAAATTAAAGTAGATTTGTTAATCTTGGCTGATTCCCCAGATCTTTATTACCGCTAATCACACCAAACTTTAAAGATATGATTTATAATTTTTTTTTCTACAATTCTTAAAAACTCCATACATATGAAATAACAAGTATTTTATCGTTATTTTCTCCTGATGCTTACAGAGTAAGTCGGATTGGCCTCGTTCCGAGTACCTACGTACAAAGTCTAGTTGGGTGTTTATGTCGAGCATGTTTACCTTCGCGATCGGTAAGTAACTCGCGCGAGTGACTGGCGACAAGGCGCTCACGTCAAGCCGTGAAATAAAGATGGCGGGCAACGCGTTTTTAGTCACAAGCGAATTCCGTATGCTTTTTGTTAATATAATACTTTTTGTAGATTTCATTATGTACATTTTTTGTTTGTTTATATGTCTCTGTGACTGAAGGTCGCGTTAAACGGGTTGCGTGTATCTATTCGTGACATTGTGGCTCCTCGTCTTGTATACGTCAAGATTTTTTCCCATTCGTTACGTCCGTTGTCTTTAATAGATATCATTAAATGTGGATGGTTCATCTCGTTTTTATGACTTTAATCATGTTATAAATAAAGATTAGATTCCATTGTATAAATACGTCGAGATATATTAACATATCCTATTCGGAATCATAC
>DWEE01001715.1:0-12730 GCA_018245755.1 Parelbella macleannani
CAGAATTGCATACTAATATTGAGTTTACAGTGATAAAGAGTACATGTTATGCGTCCTTGCGGTTTAAATGTTTGCTAAGAAAGTTGTTTGCAGATTATAGAATTTCTGTATAACAGTTTTATAGCTGCTATTTCTGCCTAATTTACTGTCATATTTATATTGGGCTGTGGGAAAGTTATGTTCTTTCGCCGCTGATGTTTTTATGCACGCGTTTTTTTTAATCAAATCGACAAACTTTATATAGCGATATTATATAATGCAAATTATATTAATTTATTTATTCTGTATTGCAACATCTATAAACCTAGGTATATCTATAATAAGAAGCGGACTTAATGCCTAATGGCATGACATAGCAAAATTTGAACAAACAAAAGGAAATCGAATAATTTTCCTGCGAGATAATGGGAATTTCTAGAAAATGAACTGGAAATTCACTGGTTATGCTTTGTCCACACATTATATCTCATTCAAAAACAAAATGATTGTCACATTTGCAGTGTTTATATGTTATTTATTTACCGTTTTGTATAATAACTATAAAGAACTTATTTGGATTACATTAAAACAGCACTACACCTTCTATTTTCTCTAACTTTAATAACATTTTTTATTAAACTTTTACATCTAGTGATATGGTTCTTATAAGTAAGTTCTTATGTTAAGCGGTCAATAATTATTTTTTACTGACGGGATAACTCTAGATGGATCGCGGCGGATGTTGAGACCAACTTTTAGGAAGCTTGTATTATTTTTATAGTATGCTGATATAGAAGTATACGTATGTATAAAGTAGATCTTAAAAGTTAATAGCTATTGTTTTGATAGTACGCTGTTTTTACGTATCGGTATGACTATATAATGTAAATCTTAAACAGTCTCTTGGTCATCAGAGATTTCGCCGTGTGTCTTTATGCACGCTGGATCCACGTCACGCGTCACAGCTCACAGTTTTTATAATCGTGCGATACTACGCGCCGACCGTCCCGCTCGCACGCGGCACTAATCGATCGAGCCATCTCGCTCGTCGGGCCGCGGCGACAGGCAGTCTGGTGCTTTCGGGCGGCCACCGCGACGCAAACAAAACCCTAGGTCACGGGCGCTGGACGTATTTTCCCTCGCGTTCCGCGCCACGCCACAGTAGGTACACCGTACTAGTAGTACTCCCCGCGTCCCTGGCTCACGTGGCCCGGCGCACTCGGGCGGCAGGCGACGTAAGAACGCAACTAAATGACACGCATCTGAATTGCACCCAAATGCGCTTCCTCGAGGCGTTTCAGTCAAACTTACCCTTCAAACAAGAACTCTGCTTGTATCTGAGATGTGTTTCCTTTCCATTAAAACGGATAATGTTATATTCTCGACGTCTCTTAAATTTCACGCGACAAATGCTCACCGTTTCGCTCGTCGGTGTACCGAAGGTCAATGTTAATTTGATGCGTTGTATAAAATGCGCCTTTCAGAAAAGCAACGGGACCATGTAGAATGATATAATGCTCCTGGACGAATTTTCAGTTATGTACGCTATGAAAAGAATTGATAATATGTTTTTGCAACGCTTGTGTATGCCAACTAATACATTAGCATCCCATTGGAATAAACAGCATGCCAAAATGTGAGTCCGAATGATAGACAATCTGGCACCGGTCGAGATTCACAAATCGCAAGTCTGTGATGACATTAAAGTAGTAATAGATAAGACTTTTTGAGATTAGCGTATTTTCGGTGCGTATAAGCTCGTTTTTGTACGCGCGTAAACGTGCGCTTTGTGTCATACAAGCGTCTTGTACGAGCGTAGGGACTCCCTTCCGCCCTACGACCGGCCTAACTATACTACACTTTACGCAACACCGCACTAAAACTGATACCTACATTAGTTCAAACAAACGCCCCGGAGTAAACCAGATCTAATGACATATAAAGCGCGTATAAGCTCGTATGTTAAGTGTAAGTTAGCTGAGAGTACCGAGTGCCAAAATATCTTATTATATTTCAGATATCAACATAGTTCCTGTCGAAATAATTGGAAAGAAAATCTCATATTTCTCTTATTGGGATTAAATAGTATTGTAATTAATCACAAGAGGATATGTTCTTTTGATATCTAAGTATTTTCTTAGTTGCATATTCAATCGTACAGTGTAGTAGCTACGATTCCCACACGTTGCACAATTCAAAGCATATTAACCCGGCTCCCTGCAGCCAGTGGCCACGATGCGCGGCAACACCTACAAGTCGTAAAATAGTCGTTAAATTAATCCTCAACTAACTCTAATACGGAATAATGGCCGCGCGCGGTAACTAATGTGACGCATTAAACTTAATACTTGTGTACTTATTGAGCAACGACCGGCCGCGGACGTTTCGTTGAAGACAACGGCTGCAAAATGTTATCGCTTTATCCAAATTTTACTCAAACGTAAAGATATCTTACGGAACTTAGTGAATTAAGTGAATTATTAGTGAACATTCCATAAGGATTTCTGCTAATTTATGTAGTTATTTATTTGTTTTTTCCATAAAATAATCGTGACTTAAGATTGTTATAACGGAATTTCGAGTCATGTACATATTTTCTAGGCGTCTTTAAGTACCAAACAATGTTACACAATAAAATGTATGTATTCTCAGCGCTCATGAATATTACATGAGGAAATATGTATGTGTAATTATTTTTAGCAATAAACGATTATGTAAGACGTAACATGTGTAATTCTTGTACATTTTTATGGTTTTTATTTATTTTATGCCAAAAAAATTAGCAGGCAGTAATGTGAAATGCTCACTGCCTCCTATGAAAATCTTCAAACCAACCTTGAAAAGGAGTTAGTTTAGTTGTTAATCATTACCATTAATTCATTAACCTTTTTACCATTTCACTGTAGACACGCGTCCTTTCTTAGAAAGAGAAAGGTTAGGGCCGTAGTTTGTCCCGCTGGCCAAGTTTCTGGCTCACTTCAGCTATCATTATTTGTTAAGAGGACTACGTCGTCTACATGTTTTACAATTTAGTCAAATTTATGTGTTAAAATAATTTTTTTTTATTAATCCTTCATGCCTCATTTGAATTACATATGTATATTATCCTATTTTCATGACAAAAGTGTGCGTGTGACAAATTTGGAAATTCATAAACACCACATTAAACGGAAGCTGCAAATCATATACACGTGAATATATTTAGCGTAATTTATATTTTGTTGGAAGATCGTGGTGCGAAATTCTCCCGAGATATGTCCGCGACGTACATTTCAAAAGCCCCGCCTCACCTCACCAGAGAACATTAAATTATTTTTAGTGGCAACAGGACACCGCGTGGTCTCCGACTGCGGCTAACTCATTGCGGTGGTCTTTATTGTTTGTTTTGCTACAGTTTTTATGGTTTCCCTTAAATAACGAGCGACTCACACAGCTCGCTTTATTGCTGTCCATTTTTATCACTTCACTTTATTGCCAACGACATCTATCACACCAATTGATTGGTATTCCATTGGCGCCTTCTGCCAATTTATTGTTAGATTTGTATTGTTACTTGTTTCTATTGTTCTAAATCTACACCACACATAAACTGCATCGAAATTTGTCATACGAACGTATACCGTTCCATCAATAGTACCTATTGCAGTTTTATTTATTTGGTGTATCTTGTTGTCCATCATTGCTAATGCCGTTGGTAATTTTTATCGTAATCTAGACGATTATTATCCATTATTATTATACATTTTCTATATATATAAACACCTGTGTTATTACGGTTTTCTCAGAATGAGCTCGAGCGTCAGTAGTAGCAAGTGACGGATGTCTTCCTGTCAATTTTTATGTTAACCAAAATGGCTTACTAAGTCACCGATTCTGTCTTTCATTTTGAATCTTACGTAGTTATAATAGAGTAGCGTTTCATATTGTCAGTTGACATACTATCTCGACACTTTTCACGGCTCCAATCGATTCTGTTCTGGCTCGAAACGAGAATAGGTGTCGTCATGAGCCAAACGCGATCGTCGACTTGACATCTTCCTGTAAATGATTTATGATTTATTTATATCCCTTATTTGACAAATAAATCTTGACCGTTAATATAACAATATTCACATCCTGTCGTGAAATTTTACTTTATTGCCTTGACTTCCGAACATGGCTGCTAGTGTAGGTATCAATGAGATTTTAGGCACGATTTCCAATGCCATCTATTTAAAGCCTGTACGCGTTGGACAAGCCGATGTATATATAAACGCAGTCACGACAGCTTGGTAATGGGGAATGTGATCGCAATTTAACGTTGAACTGTTCCCAGCGGCTTAACGTTTTGTGTTCGACACGTTCATACAACACTGCGATCACTATACGTACAAAACATACTTTATGTTAATCGTCTGTGTATCAACATATATATTTTAAAATGCAAAATAATCATTGTTAATAGGTACCATCTGTTGAGCGGGAACAAAAAGCAATTCGTTCGCATTTACGTTACTGAATGCTGACAAAAAAACCGATGACATCACTCCTTTTATTTTGAGCCGAACCGAGTATAGCTGCAAAATGGTTTTTGTAAACCAGTTTTCAATTCGCCCCGAGCGGTAACGAATCGAGATCAATAATTTAATCGTTTGAAAATACAGTTATCGTTACAACGGTTACAACTAATTCGACCTGAATGTCTGGCCGCGGACGACCGGCGAGAGAGATGTCATTTGGATCCATGGAGAGGTTACTATGCGGCGTTGCGTTCGTTGATAAAGCTCATTCTACTGACATAGAATGTAAATCCACATAGCTAAGTATTAGCCACGGCTTGTCCACGAGGGATTGAATTTAAGCTTACGTCAGACAATAGGCAATAGGCAATCTACATTTATTATATCTCTGCTTGATCATAGTAATTTTGTTGTTATAGTAATTTGTAAACAAATTATATTTTCATTTTGCAATTCACGTTTACGCTTAATTTGCAATCCGAGGAAATGATTTACAACCGTGAATCAGCTTATTCTATGATTACTTGATGTCGTAATAATTAATTTGTGGAACTTTGCATGTAGGTATAATTTAACCCTCCAGTTGGTAACTAATGACTAATGACGCTGCAACTTATTTTTAAACTTTTTCCGGCTGTTTTTGACCATTACAATACGGTAAATGAAACATGAATTGCATCACTTAACCTGTAGTGCATTTTGAGGCTTTCCAAACATTCCCATGACATTGGCGTGTCACCGTCCGCTCAAACAAACGCCCATCGCCCATGTGTTACGGACACGCAAACATAAGCTTTGTGTGGATTTTTTCGGAACGCTTTTTGTTCGTCAACAAGCAGCGTACGATACGGCGGTGGAACGAAACAGAACAAACAGGTCTGTTTTCCTTTTTCGACTATTTTAACGGCAAGTTTTTTTTTTATTTCTGCGCACCGCGTTTTGGATGGGGTCGCTCTCTGTTTTAATTATTCCACTAGCCGTTGTCTTATCGTTTTTTTGTTAACTTTTAACTAGATTTATTGTTCTCTAGCGCGTTAAGTTTACATTAACTGTTAACGAAATGCATACCACGCTAATGTATGAACATTTAATTTATTACTTTTATTTATTAGTCTTAAGTATAGAATATTTTACATTTGTTTCCTTAAATATAACTACATCTGCAATTAAAATAGAATTATTTTAGTTGTGCGATAGAATGCTGCTAAAAATGTTTAAATATTATCATCTTCATCATCGTTGTGATCGTGTTTTGAATATTATAACTTATCAATTTTATAAGTTAAAAATAATTCTCAGACTTTCTTAATTGAACAAAATCTGTGTGAATGCGGATCAATTAACGAATCATTAAACACGACGCGAACAAAATTGTTCGCACTCAAACCAATGGAGCGACGAATCGTTGCATGTAACCGGGGGCCCGGTGGCAATGAACTTCAAAATTCGTTGCGCGTCGAGTACGTACCTACTTAATTGTACAAGTGCTGTTGGGAGTATGCAAAGCGACACGTACACATGTACGAGAGTATACCGCGATATGACGCCTCTTAATATTCCCGTCGGTTCGCGATAAATGATAACCCATCTCACTCCTTTCGCCCGATGCCACGCATAACAACAACGCGCCGTGCAAGTTCGGCGATGATGTCAGACCTCCTTTAATGATGGCCCGATCGCCGGCGGCGGCCGCCAGCGTAAACAACTCGCGTATTATTTCTTTAGCGCGCAAATTCTAAATAATTACATCCGCCATCAAACTTTAGGGAAAATAATAACGATGCACGTTGAGTTCAATTACTCTTACTAAATACTGTACGTCAAGTTTCTACAAATCTTTTACCTCCCCATCGATCCATTCGCCTCGAATTTTCTTACTTACAATAATGTAATAACTCCACGGCCCTAGCGTGGAACCGGTTATTTTGCAATTTGGCACGTATGCGCATTTGCACTCATAATCCAACATTCTCGACCCTTGAAATCACCGCAACCATTTATTAAAGTAATGCTTCGCCAAGAGCATTATTTGGCGAAGTGAATCCATCACGAAAATGATTGAAATTACTCAAGCTTTTTATTGTTCGTTTTTATGAACGTTTCTCCCTTCTCGAACATTCGACGTTAACCGAAATTGCTTTACATGCGAGTCTCTCCGAGTTGAGTGAATTCGTTCGTCGAACTTTGTGATTTTGGGCAATATGCCTAGTAAATTAACAGTGTAAAAAAACTAGTTAGAAAACTGCCTACGCAAACAATCAATGTAATAATAAAAATAGCTTATGTTGTGGTGCGAACAATGTTTACGATTAGTCAGCTCACCTAGCATTGGTCGCGGCGGGTGGCGTGACACGGGCAGCTCACACGATCGACTTTACCTTGTTTACAGTAGCAGCACAACCTTTCCAAATGCATTTCAGTGACGACGAAAGGCGTTCGTCCGCGGTGGCCGCGTGTTGACGGTTCAATGTCGACTCGCTGCAACTGTCTGGAGACTAGTTTGTATAATTGACCAGTGAAATGCCACCTGTACACAGTGTAATTATATCTAATCTCGGTGACAACGTGGCATCGAAATGCGACGTAGTCAATTACTAATGTTGGTTGTATAGATTACCATTTAAATGGCTGGTATAGCGGAATAAATAGATATGCATCATATGCAAATTTACGTGAATTTAGATCAATATTTCTACCTTATGTTATGCAGAAATAAAACAACAAATACTGCTAACAGTATGCACCACTTATAACAATATCTCACGAACTTTCAACGCATCAACATTCAATTTGTTTCGCTTACGAAACAATTTAAAACAAAAACGTGGAAAAAAAAAGAAATTGTGCACAGAAACGAGGTTACGTTTAAGTGGTGGGTCTCTGGTGCCTTAAATTGAATAATGAACATGGGTTAAGGTAAATTGCAGCTAGTTGGAAATTGCCGGTTGTGAGGCGAGACAACAGCGGCGGGGCGTGATGTGCCGCTCACGAAATGACTCTAGACACTTTAATTCGTATAATCCGCTGATACGAAACGTTAAAGTTCGCAAGACCGCGGTCGCAAACGAATCGCGCTTGCACGTATTCACAAACGACAGTGGTTCAGATTTAGATTTAATGCCTTCTATGCCATCAATTGATTAATTAAGCATGAAAGTCGGAAGCATAAATGAAGTTCGGAATGGTGATACTAAATCACGCTCTGAAATTGAAATAGCAGTAGAACGAAATCATTGCGGTTCTAGAGGTATTTGACAATATTGTAATCTAGAAAAATATTTATATTGTTGTATTCTACAAGTATATTTGAAAATATGTATTATCTTATTACAACTATCAACAGAACACGAACTCTATCCTCTCATTGACAAATTATTATACGGTATTCCTTAGGGCGTTGAAATATTTTAATGTATCCCATTCTCTTTTCTCTCGTGGCCTTTTGCTAAATCCCAATTATCGAATTCATCTAATCTTAATATCATAAATTTTGATTGTAACATTTCATTTGTATTTCTAGCTTTTTGGGCTTGAAGCACATAATTTATTTCCGTTCATTCCATTTTACATAACTTTTACGAGGGATATTTTACTTCAAAAAATTGTTTAATATCACTCCTATATTATGTTCACGAAACTCGATTTATCTTGGAGGAGCGTGTGTGTGGTTGTACACTTGAAAGCACCGCGACATATGTTCACGGCTAGCTGGATGCGTCGATTGAAATTTAAGAGAATAAGAGTTACACAAGATCCGACAGTTTAGATAATAGACAGCACGACGAAATTGATTCAAATTGTTGTCTACCTTCTAATTTATCAAAATGTGCTACAACGTTTATTACATCTAGGTTTTAGGTTTTATTAACTGAAATAGACACTTTTTGTAATTTTATGTGTGCAAATAGAGTCGTATTATATTAGGTTTTTCATTGCTTCGTTGGCCGAATGGTTGCAAGCGTCACTGTTGAGCGTGAGAAATCATGGGTTCAAGTCCAGGATGGATACTATTCGGTGTTTCTAGCTTGAATTTCCTAATAGTGGCTCGTAAGCTGGATTTGCGCCTGGTGTTATAGCAATAGGCTCACCGCCTATTTCATGATGGGGCGTTTGATGTTACTGGTTAAACAGTGAGAGAATACTCGTCTTCTTTACCTATATCTTCGGGTTGAAGCCGTGGTACATATTATATTGTATAAAGTAATTGAAACAAGGTATTTCAAGCATTTTTCTACTGATGTTAGTTGCATCTTCTGTCGTGTTGTTCAGAAGTTTTTTGACGAATTCTTCATTCTCTTCTACTATGCAATATAGACCCCACTATTAAAAAATGAAATTTCTGTGTGCAAATCCAACAGGCTTCTGTGAAATACGTATTTAATATTAGCAAGCAATTATTGTTTGCTGTTTCAATAAATAACAATTGTATGACAACATGCCGAACACGAACTTCAACAACTAATTGCGTCATCTGTCTTAGTTTGTTTTTTTTACCCAGAATTACATTCGAGCAAATTGAAAGTATTCACTTCCAAATCATTGAGTTTCATACATGCATGTTAATGTCCGAACACATTAGTTTCATTAACATGTGTATAGGATTTTTGCCACTTTTTTGCATTGTAACTAATCGTTCCTGTTTTTGTTGCAGGTATGTAACCCATTGAATAAAAACAAAAATAGTCTTCGTCGATTTGTTGGGTGCATCGTGAAGGTAATCAGCGACCGTGTTTTAAGGCAAAAAGTCCTAAGTCAAACGAGATTGGTATGGACAAGAAACATTTATCATTCGCTAATTGAAATGGGCGTGTTTTGTACAAGAGGTTGTAAAATTCGTATGACTTCAAGTTGCTCCCCTGCGGACTGGTTAGATTCAAGTGCTTTTACTGGCATTTTCTTCGAGATACATAACATATTTTTCTCTAGCTAATTGAATCAGCCTTTATTTTGCGAAATCTGTTTCTTTTATTGCAGTGTCTGCACCAAACACATTAGTAAAATCTTTTCTCTTCCTCAGTTTCAAGTCTATAATATTGTTTATAATATGCTGTAATAATCTCTTGAAAGATATTCAATATTTTTGATCTTATGAGTACAACCACGGAGTAATACGAAAATTAATTAATTATTCGCAAACCGACAGACTGTACAGATTTATTTACCTCTATAGACTCATTAGTCGAAAACTAATTTTGATCGCGTCTTCCTCTCTTTAGGTGTTCAGTTATGCTCTTTACCGATTTTGACACACATACCCGTCTGTATTCTTAGAAAACGCTTCACTCCTGTTGGTTTTCATGTTATTAACCTCTTTGACGATAATTTTAGCGAAAACTAAAATGGTGTTCGTTTAGCCGGCCCGCGGTGATCAAAGCGTTCGTTACACCGCCGATTCTACAAGCGACGCGTGTGCTCATCGCTCGGATTACAGGAAAGGGTTGCCAAATTTGGCTACTTATTATTTATTCTTAACAGAATTAATTGGACAATATGTGATTTACACTTCATAAGTAACACTTCAATAGTTTGCCAATTTACTAGCGGGTTTTCTTTTAACATTGTAACAATTCAGCGCTTCAGAATACAGTAGTAAGATCTATTTCGAAATCGTTATATTGGATCTTTTGTTAAAAATAGCATTATATACTTCTATTTTAAATGTATAGATGTTAGACACAGTCGCTTATTTTAATTTTTCAAGTATGACAAATATTATAGCGCATCAGCTGTTAACATTTGAATGTCTATTTTAAAAAGGGTCGCACAAAATTTACTTTATATACTCTAAATGCTCAATCCTAGGACATCCCTAATGTTAGTGTTCTTTTTGTGGTATCCGCTGCTGATCGCGCACCGTGACCGATACTCCCCACATTCCCGTCTACGTCCAACTTACCATTGTCATCTTCGTTTCTCGCGTATCCTTTGTGCGAATTTATTGTTGCATAAATGCGTTACTTTGTTGCTGTTGTCTCTGATTAAGTTAAGCTTGAAATTAGTTTCAAATATAACTTTAAAAGTAAATCTTAAATTAATACAGTTCTTTCTTTTCAATTTTTCATTTTAATTATTTTTTATTGTGTCAATCAATTTCCGAATTATTTGACCCTTAAATTAAATACCTTTTTTGCTGTACAGAAAAGTCATTGTTCTTTGTTAATAGTTTCGTGCTACTTAAATTGAGACTATTTCAAGATACTCGGAAGAAATTAATCGAATAATCATTTTTCTCAGTACTCTGAGTTTTTGCAAGTCATTATTTCGTGTAAGTAGTACGTATAGGAAATTTTCCTCTTGGCATCGATTTTATTTATCTCTCTAAAATACACCGACGGCCTACTGATGGATTGATGACAAATAGTTTATTTAAAGTGAAATTATTTTTACATGGGCCATTACAATTTGTCCTACTACTCAAGCTGTTCAACACCGTTAAAAATTAAACATATGTTTTATCGAATATCAATTAAATCTTAGCCTTGTTTTAAAAAAATAAATAAACGTAAAGCATACTGACTTGACTCATACATAGCACTTCTATTTTAAGTTCAGTCACTCTCGATTATGGAAAGTTTTCAGTGTATCGTTCGACATGACTCACCCGGGAATAAACCACATTTTAATTGCATCTTATTGTCTCCTCGCGCCGAAACAACAGGACAAGATGATCTGTAACAATTCGCCGAATCGTCGCGAGTTTTTCCTTTTGTCGCGTGTAGCGCATCGCTTTTCTCAGCCTCCGCTTCACTCACGTGACACCTGTCCGTGTATCTATTTATCAATTGCAATTATAGTTGCACTGTGTCGAGACTTATTTGTTTATTTAGTACACTGCTACTTTTATTTTTAGTATGCCTTGTCATGCTATGCTCCTCGATATTTTCAACGCATCGGCCATTCTCCATATAGTTCTTGCATGAACTGTGCCACAATACTCGGTGTTATGTAATTTTTTTCGGCCACTATCACCTTTCTTTAGGTCATCAATCCAACGGGTCAATAATTAAGAGTTATTATGTATTTAAACTTGTTCGTGTATTATGCAACTTTGTCGCTGGTGCCACCTCGTTCATAAAATTATTCCCGTGTACTACAAAACAAAATACTTTGTAAATCCTAGCAGAAAGCATGCGGGTAGCGAACACGATCCCCGTGCCTCGTAAGATTCGTCGCTGACATGAAGTGCACTGAGCACAGTCGTCGCACCACTACAACGTCTGCTCCCTTTGTTCCTGGAAAGCTTTGCAACATGGAAACATCACTTTGCTCGCTGAAAGTACTGCTGAAACTATTTTACAAATGCGACATTTGAATTTTATTTTAAATTTTTCTGTGGCTTTCATAACAAAGTTAAGTTTATTGCAGTTCGTGTCATTTATTTAGTCTTGTGATTTTGCATTTGAGAGTGCTACACAATGTTCTCTAAGGCGTTTGTGGACTGCACTGGGCAACGTGGCAGACTGATACCTAAACCTAATCACCCGTGTCTCACCGGAGAACCATAGAAAAGGTTGATGACAATAATATGTAAAATTAATTCCTTCACTACTTTTTATCGTGTAACACTGATAACGTGATTGCATAGATAAATTCTCAAAACTATTTTTAAATTAAATGTTAAGCTGTTTGTGTGCGCAACATCACCTCTTAAGGCCATTCAAGAGGCGAACGTCTGAGACGTGAGAAACAATGAGGCCACAGTTACGTCAGCGTGATCTTAATCGTTTGCTCCGATTTAAGCCCTTGTCCAATCGCCGGCAAGACGCATAGCTACTGCAGAATAACCAAACAACTGAATATGTAACTGTAAAACAGCATAGGATACAGTGTGTTTAGTTCGTCAGTATCAAATGTTACATCATTAAATGTCATATAATCTTTATTCCATTATGTTTTCTCAGAATAGCTTATAATAGTTCGTTTGTTGTATTTACTAGCTGCGTTTTTGGTTATTTACCAAATGAGTCGGTTTGTTCATCTCTTGTTCTTTATTAACAGACGGTGATACAAAATTGCTTCAAAGGAGAAAATGTTGCGGATTTAAGTGACGATCACAATGGTGTGATAGCACAACAAACGGATTTAATAATCGTGGACAACGACCCACTTGTTCGTTTTATAGTCTTATTTGTGCACTTTCAGCTGCGACGAAATGATTCGTTTAGTATTTCTTAGTGACGAATTATTTAAATCTAGTAAGGATAGGATAAACATTGAGGTGGGCCCGGGAATAGTGCGGAAATACAGATGGG
>DWEE01001716.1:0-12730 GCA_018245755.1 Parelbella macleannani
GTTTCACCAGTTACGTTTAAATCCCATGAAATACAAGTAGGCAGTGAGCAGTCGCGCTTGACGAGACTCGACCAACTCGACCACTCGACCAACGAGGCAGGCGATTCTGTCCATTACTTCCTTAAATTACATAAACAATTATCGAAGCTCTGTACCTTGTCAGTAGAAAGAGATACAGTTTAGTAACGGAAACATAGATACGGGCGCATACAGTATTCCACGAAAAACATTATTATTTCAGGCGTATAATTTAATTACATTTTGCATGTAATTATTTGTCGACAACCCTATTCATCTTTATCACAAGTCTAGTGCCGAATTTCGATCCAACCGGTGGTGGTATTAATTATAAAACTCACCTATAAAGTAAATTTTCAATATTCATTGAATATCAACACGTTTTAGGGCTTAAGGATTCACACATTTAGGGTCCGTTAAGGCTTATTGATAGAGCATCCTCGCATTAGAGGAGCCAATTCCCTCAGGAATATTCCCGAGCAAATGGCGTCAGCTTGACGAGGGTGCGACGCGGGGTGTGAGCGGCAATTATACAGGTTCAAAATTTCGTCACACCTGCTTGATTCGTAGGGAATATTTAAGAATATATAATGACAGATATACACAATTGTAATGACATTGTTCGCAGGTACATACGAGTATGTACATACATACATATATAGTTCTAGTTTCTAACGACATTGTTGTCAGGTAGATACATATGTAGACAGTAACTTCAATAGGCATCTTGGTTTTTAGCCGAACAGAGACGTATAACTAAAGAGCAATAATATCGAAGTCAATAAGTTAAAATGAATGAATTTTATCGTTAGTTTTATATCCCACATTTCCTCCCTTAATATTTAATAATGTAGGTAACTTGATATTTTCACGTTTAAAAAAAAGGAAAATCAGTTTATAGTAAGCTTAAGAAAGCTTCGACGTGTGTAATCTAAAATAATAATATACGAAACATCTACATTATTTCAGGGCACGTGATATGTCCATCCGCATTTTTCAATTTTTAAGAAGCACTCTAAATATCCAGGGCTAAAAAAGACCAAATTTATTCTACGAAAAGTCCTCTACCGAATAATTTAAATGCTGGAAAAATATGTTCAGCCCCGTCAGAGATTCGTGTGAACAGACAAATAAATAGACAATGATTTATAAAAACGCTTGTTTAAATTTTTACAACGTTTTAATAATAATGAGTCTGAAAAAGAACTTAATAGTACTTTGATAAATCAAACTACCTTTAAATTACAAACATTCTCATATCCTACAATATGCTATATGACATTCTGCTTTCGTGTAGTATGAAGCCTATTCTCAGCTGTACTACTTTAGTCCTAATGGGGGTTGGATGCAAGTTTGTGTAACCGCCGCGATCGAAGCGGTCGGTCCTGGCGGTTTACACTAGCAGCAACAGGTGACGCTGATAACGATCGCTTTACCGCTCAGCAAATGAGGTACAGCCACGACTGGAATTTTCACATTACATCATCAGAGAAAGCTTTGACCTCCTTTACAATAGCTTCATGTATCGTGGAAACTTCATAAGCATAGTTAGCACACATGCCTGCTGTTCCACAGATATTGCAAGCGAATCGCATCTTCATTCAATTGCCAGTACTTTTAATGTTTTACCTGAGATCACTTATAGGGATGCTGTTCTAGAGGGATGAGAACTGGAGTTGATTGGTGTCAATCCAGAACACAAAACGACCGATACGACGCCGGTAATCATAGATATAATTATATGTACTCATTCTATGTGTGTAAGTACTATATTTCCAAGTATTTGGTACATATTCGTATGTTTCTAAGATTTCGCTTTTCCGCTGCGGCGATTTCAGAAACATCTACATCAGGTATCCCACTGCCGGAGATTCGCGTACGTCGAAAAAATTAACGATCTTTTTAGTTAGGAAACAGTTCAAAATGTAGGATTGAATCCAGCAGAACAGATTGCAATTTTCCCGTTCGAAAATGCACCACTAATTGAATTTCTAACCTCCGTTTTTTGCGTAACATTTTTCGAACGAAATGAACAAAGAATTTCTCTGTGCTATATGACGTTCACTGTTAAATTTTTAAATCTTTGGAATAGTAAATGTGTAAGTTTACAGATTCGCAATCAGCATTATAAATGTGTAAACATCACACACACATTGCACAGTGTTGTTTTCGCAATAAATAACAGTGTTAATAATTAAGCATTTTAGTGGTCAAGCCTCACAATATTTATTATTAGTAATCAGGTGCTCTTTCAGTAGAAATGAACCCCGAAAACTTGTTTAGTTAGATCCAATTTTCCCTGACTTTAACAGAGTGTGCGTCGTTCGATTACGTAATGTGTAGTACGTAATTTGTTAACTTTAATCTATAATAGTATTGGGATTTCGAAGGATTTGGACGAAGAATCACATAAGATTGAAGTTTTGAACTAAACAAGTTTGTTAGGCATCGTGAACAGAATTTTACCATGTTCAGATTCGTACATGATCTAACCCAGCATATTTTTTATTCAGACCAAAGGTATTTCAAAAACAGTGTAAAAATAATTTCTCCATGATTTTCAATAACAAATTGAATGCCTCGAACAAGCGACACGAAATGTTAAAGCTAGCAAAGATTGATAGCCTCGAGAAAAGTTATAACATAACATTAAAAGTGATCACGTAAAGTGAACGAAAAAGTCGAAATAAATTACGACTTAGAGCCCCTACCGGCGCGGCGGACGAGCACCGAAGAAAGAAAAGACTTGAACAGGGTTTTAATTTTCGTTACAAAGCTATTTGCTAATTATTAGCTGCTAATTTAATTACTGATAAGCATGCTGAAGCAGCCCCAATAACATTTTGTGAAGAATCACTAAAGAGGAAAATCGAAAACTTCAAATTGCTACGATGTTTCCTATAACGAATACGGAAATTAGTCGTATTTGGAATAATAAAAGACAATAGTATTAGCTTAATGCTCTTGAAAATGACGTACACGCTAATGCCGAAAGCTTCGGAAACACGAATGAATCTATGGAATTTATGGAGAACTTTATCGAAAACGACCTCATGAAACTTTATTACCCAAAAGCGTTGAATAAAACAATCAAACATCCAACAATGCATTAAGAGACTGCACTTACTAATTTAATTCGAGTCTCACTGGCCATTAATTCCGGTAGATAACAGCTATCCCCGAGCGAAACTCCTGTGGAATGCTAATTCTAGATTCCAAAAACAGTTAGGCGAATAACGAGCAACGTACAGTTTTCACGATTGTAGGCATTATGATTATGCCGAAGATTTTAAATTATTCCTCGGGTTTTGAGCAAATAGTCAGGTTGTGTGGTATTTTTACGTACAAATTTCGCAAAATTGAGCGGTCGCTAAAATAAGGTATTTAGGGCGGATGCGGTTCGTGTCTCAAGGAGTTCTTACGTGGCCTTTTCAAAATTCCTGTTAAATGCCGCAGTTGGCATTCCTATTAAATGTTGCAGTATTTTTTTTGTAACACCTAAATCTTAGGTAAGTTGTTCAAAGGCTGGACCTAATGTTTAGTGAATTTTCTATCAGTTAACTCTCGGTGATAGTCGGAAATTGGCAGTAGCGAAAAAAGGCAAAGATTAATGCCTATTATTATGATTGTTATCATTATACCAACCCCATAACAAATCTAATGTGATAACACAATAAGAATTATTACTATTATTCTTATAAGGCCAACTGTTGGTATGTAACTAATTAGGTACTATCCAAATATCGCGTCAAGCATAAGTCAACAACACGACTGGTTAACAAATGACATGGTAAAAATATAATGAACATAAAAACTAAACGGGTTTTATAAATTGTAGTTAAGTTATCGCTTTACAACTTCACAAAAATGCGTGCTCAATTTATCAAGTGGATAGTTTTATCCAGTAGGTACTAAAGCGAAAATAAAACACAAGTGGAACAAACACTGGCCACTTCGCGCGGATCCATGGAAGTGGTCCTTAACTGGACCGGGCGAGGCGAAAACCCGAGAACACTTAACAGGGTGCCTTCTATCATGTTAAATAACATTTTGCACCAATTCCCTGACTGGTTCTATTACACGCGAGCAAACGGTTAGAAAAATGAACGAAAGCCCTCTTCTGATCTAATTTTTGAGCTTCGATAAGATATGACGATTCGCATTTATAAGCAAAATATTTAATCAACCTACATTAGCCTCAATTCCCATCATGTAACTCACTGCGACCTTGGAACACTAGTCACATACCTTGCTAGCTCGCATTAAAGATAGACCGTAATAAAAATTCAATTTTTCACTCGGCAATCCATCCATAACATTACTTGACGGCCCATCGACGGTCCCTTTCCTCTTTCTCTTAACTGTCAATCGTTGGACAAGCCCCTAACAATATAAGCATTACTTTTAAAATTCACTTGTACATTTTCCTGATGATTTATTGAACTGTATTTTGCGATAACTCTTAACCCGGTTTTATCCGCCTCAATAAATATAGGTTACTTTATTGGCGCTGTCAGGACACAAACACACGTCCGATAGCGCTTTATCATCGTGAATAATATCTCCATTGAATGACATTCAAAAATTACTTGTCAACGTATTTTGATCTCGATCTGGCTTCGGATGTGTGCGATCGGCATTATTCGAGGCGTATAATTATTGTATGTTTTCGAATTACTTCCGTTAATATTTTGAATTTTCTCAATTTAACTTCAAAAAAGGTACATAACGCATATATATGTTTAATTAAAATATGAATATTGAATAATTTGCAAAGCGACGGCTAGTTCATTGCCACCTTAGGATTAGTATTATTGCACATAATTTGTTTAACTTAAATCAACTTTTTACAAGAAGAAAGTTATTGTACATGTTAAGAAATGATATGATGTTAATGAAACGTACTAAAGACGACCGATCATGATACATAATTACAAAGAGATGTATGGCGACATTCATGATATAAAAAACAGTAAAACTTACAAAAAGGCTCCTTTTTGATCAGGACCTTCAGGAATCATGACGTTTTGTTCCATAGTAGTACCTACTAAAATTGTATATGTATATATATGTATTAGTAAGTTTTCTTCATGTCTGTACCAGGCGTTGAAGCGGCGTGATTCACATATTAAACTGCGAGAACATTGTTGCTATACTGTCAACTAATATGATAGCACCTACAAAATCCACGACAAACAATTTCAGAAAAAAAATTTGTTACTAAATAATTACCAATTGAATAGGTTATAACTTTTGCTTAAGCGAGGCAACTTGTCTCGTTACTGTAATCGCAACTACCGTGGGATTTTCAAGAGCGTACGACAAAATTGCAATTGCAAGGCTGTCATAGATTCTCGCCTCGCTAGTATATAGAGCGTCCTGTCACCATCCCTCTATTTCCCGAAAAAGTCCCCAAATTTCCTCTGAAAATGCACGGATTTCCTCGCGATACAGATTATTGCAATATCCATTCAAAAAACGACTCTAAGCTTTAGGCAGTTGCATCCAATTTGCACTGACCTAAAATGACCTAAGCCCGGTTAAATTTTAACGTGTTTGTGTATTCAGCCATTAAACCGCAGATTTAAAGTCAGCCCATTTAGATAAGGGAAAGAAATTTCGCCCGACACGATCCTTTGTTGGTTTCAAAGAATAAAACTCTATGACGAACGAAGTCTGCGTTCTTAAGGTGTCTCGTTGATCAAGATTGATGAACTTTTAGAAGTGTCCTCAGCGACTTTGATGTCGACCTCCAATCCGTTGAAATGTGATATAATTCGAAACTTTTCTCTTCTGTGATTCTTGTGACGTTTTTGGTTACAGGCTGCATATATATGTACATATATAATTACATATTTTACTGGCAGTTGGATTGATTTTGTGTTAATAAATTAACTGAAAATTTCATGTTATGTGATTGACGTTTTTGTCACTTAATCTCTGATGTCATTTTGATAAAATTTAAGAAAATTTTTTTTGTACTTTCATTATTCCTAATTTTTATTTATATGCCCGATTTATTTTCCATAACGAAAGTTTTTAATTAACCTGAACTTTACAAAATATAATTTTCAAGTGAACGAAATTATAAGGACAGGAAATGAGGCTATTATAATGAAAATTTTCTTGAAACGAAAATGCTAACAGTCATTAAAGGAGCTATGAAATTTAAAAAAAAAGTATTTTTATCACAAAAATGTACTGCCCTATTTTTATCGCGTAACGGAAAAGGCAGGTAGCGAAGCGACATATAATATGTATATTATATTTACAAATTTTATCGTTCGTCATTAATTTTAATTCTTTATGCTATGTATATTTTCTTTCGTCATTCAATAATTTTTCAACAGTAAAGATTTATTAATTGTTCTATCTCATCGTAAGATAACATTATTTTAACATACACACCGTCCGATTCCAGACTACACAGATTGTTATACAGACAGTGTTACAACAGAATACACAATTATAATATAAAAAGCATAGCAAATGTTCTGAGTCTCTTCAAAATATACCTTTAGCGATATTAAGTCTGAATTCCCTAAAGTCGTACAGCCATACCAAATCCGAATCGCAAAAAGACGTAATTGTGTAAACAATACGCAAGACGGCACCTCAGTCACGTCCCGACTAGCCCCACAACATCAATATTTGCCCATTTAACAATGCAAACAGCCGCTGTTCCCGTTCCTTGTTTGAGATCACTTCGATTCTCGCCGTTAGTGTTGTAATGCCCCATATTAATGGATAAGCTTTGAGTGGTATTAATTAAATCCTAAAGAAGATTAATTGAACAAAAAGATGAATTGTTAAAATCCTGTGTGACGACCTTGAGGATTCATTAAGTACTAAATCTAAGAGATTTCTTAAAAAAAAAAATATAAGTTATCCTTTTCACAATATAAGGACAACAATGACGACGATCTATTGTGGTGTACTCAAATATTGCAATATACTTTCCTTTATCCCGTCACGTGAATAAAATTAAACTTATGGTTACAAAGGATATCTTTCAATCAAACGAGGGCAAGTTGGTTCAAGCATTGGTGGAACTAACGGCTGAGAAAGGGTTGTGGGTGCGACTTCCACCCGGAATAAACATCTGTGCGTGGGGCATTATTTTTTTGTCTGTGTGTAAAATACAATAACAGAGCAAGTATGTATAGAAGCATATATGTAGGTAGTTATAGGTAAGTACGAAGAGTTGTCCGGTTACCATAACACAGGTTCTGCCTACTTTGCGAGGAAATATCACAAAATTTATACATACATACAGATATATTTATCTGTTATCAATCTTAAATTGTATGTTTACTGTAAAATTTGGTTGTTGTAAAGTTTGACGGACTTCCACACATACATATATATACATATATATACATATATATCTTGTTCTATTGAATTGCATAAAATTTTCACAGTTTTGCAATTCAGATAATTTCATTTTATACGTACCATCATTATCGTCATAATCAGCCTACTTCCGTCCACTGTTGGACATACGCCTCCCAACAGCACGCCACTGAACTCGACCTTCAGCTCTGCGCGTCCAACCGCTGCCAGCCACTTAGCGCATAAACGTATAAGGAAATGAAATAATACGATTCAAACAGCAGGTGTGAAATAACAGGTGTGATCTCGGCGTAGTGCTGTTAATACTCTTCCAGTGGATTATCCGCGGATAACGGAACGCCGCGCGGAATGTCGGAGTGTTTTCTGTTGCTTATTTATTAGCGAGGCTTGCGGTAATCGCGGATAAACCCGTCCTAATTTACAGTTATGTACTGCCGTATTTCACAACGCCCGGGCCCGTATCTATGGCTTACATCAGTTATTATAATGATACGTTGAAAACGAATTCCATGTGATGTATAATCTTATTAAAGTTGTATTCATTTTACACCGTACGTTGGCCTGTTAGTTCAGTGATTATTGTCGTGCTACTGTATGATTTACTCTAGAATAATAGCGCTAATCAACAAAGTCTCAACATTTTCAGTACTGATATTTTTTGTACTGGCAAAACGTTATTGGACAGTAAAAACGAGAGAATTCGACTGTTTTAACTATATATCATGAATCATCGTTTACAATCCTGTTCAGAATATACATAGTACCTACCTACGTTCTTCAGTTAGGTGTGGATAATGATATTCTAGGTTTACGTTATACAAGACTTTGATCGTGGATAAGCCGGCAACGAGCTGTATGTTGTATAGTTAGACGGTTTAGTGGATACACGCTACGTTGGATCGTAATATTTCCAAGTAATTGTTCAATTTTAAAACAATACATATATTTTAACGAAATAATAATTACGTTGATATTATAATAACAGCTTTTTGTCTGTTCCCACAATAGGCGGCTTGTCAGAGATTATCTTTAAATAATGTCATTGTAAGTGGTGACACGTATATAACAGCGAAACGTAGACGTAAGGCGTATTGGTATTAATGATGGTGAACGCAATGAAAGTGTTAATGCTGATGATGATGATGATGATGTTTATGGCGATGATGTTAATGGTAACGGTATTGAGAGAGATTATTATGATAGTGATTATGATAATTCTAATAATGTTGATGACGGTGATGACGATTATGATGATAATGATGGTAATGACGAATAGTAGATTCACTCTATTGCAATTAATTCTAGTTCTAATTAATTCTATTATTCTTCTGATTAATTTATAATATCATGGCTTTACAAAATCAGGCCAAATACTGTATTGCAAAGGTTAATAAAATCAACATTCTTAAAACTATCATTTGTAGTAAAAATTTCGTTTCAGTAAAATATTGTATTCTCAGACTAGAAACATTGCCGCTGTCTCTACGAACACCTAGGCGATAGTGTTGTGTTGTAAAGGTCTTTAACGGATTAGCAAAGGATAACGAAGTGCCAGGCGCGGAAGGATGGACCGCTTCCGTTGCTTACTTTACAAGGCTTGTGATAATCGCGGATAAGCTCGCTAACAATTTCAACAGGAAGATGGTAGTTTAGTGATTATATTGGAGTGTTCTTGGGGAATTAGAGATTTAAATGGAGATAATGGATGTTTAGATGAAACGGTGGTTTGTGATTCAACGGTTTGTGGCTCTCGGCTCATTGATAGAAATAGCACTAAATTGTTATCATTGTTACAGGCTGCGAGTGAAAAATCTCATTGGTAGATATAATAAATAACGAGACGTAATATAATATCACGCCTGTAATCTCCGAAGGGATAAGCAGCGTAATGTAATACATTGCCACGTTTCCCCAGTTATGTTTTACGTCCAATGGAATAGATGGTGTTCCTATTGCCGTACACCATGCACAATTCCAGACTGCGATTCACTACTAGAAATTTCTACTAGAAAATCTAAGTCAGAAAGTCCAATAGTACCCGATCCCGGATTCGAACCCAATACCTCCCGAACAGTAGTCACACTTGCAATCACTTGACCATCCAAGGAGTCAGCACGATTGAAACAGATGGATTTTGCTGCGGTCTGTCAAACCACTAACACTGTTATTCGCGTTATGATAGTAAAATGTACAAGCACCACAATTTAAGGACGGTAACACGTATTATTAGTGGTAACACATAAACATTGGTACACAACTATTTTTGTGGTTTGTACTGATATAACCACATACTGGAAACTTCAAATATATTGTTATACCAAATTTATTTTGGTACTAATTATGTAAATAAATGGCAATTATCCGAGTAAATAAATGCCATAATAGTTGCAATATTATCAAATAATTTTGTAGATTGAACCTTCAGTTTGATATTTTAAAACTGTACCCAATTTTACTGAGACGTCGTTCAAGATCACATTTTTCATCCATTCGTCTAATACCTTGATTTACAAACAAATTAGTTAACAACTGCGGTCAGTATTGCGTTAATGAGGCTCGTTATATTGTGAAAGCTAAGAAAAGAATATCTTTTAAAATAGACAGGTGTCAGGATAAAAAGTTTTCTGGATTGCTTTTGAGTAAATCTTTTCTACTTTCATATCTAATCAAGAAAACAAAAAAAAAACTTCACCCTCCTATTTTGGGAGCGGAGTGAGAAATAATGAAACGTCCCTCCCAGGGACTCTCACAAAAAATTCTTTTGACTTGACTGTCCTTTAGTATTAAGATTGATGAATTTGCCATGTTATTTTCCTCCAATCTGGGCTCTTCATGAATTTTGTTCAGTTTTGTATCTTTCGAAATAATATCCAACATAATTGGTTTTTATTGCCGCTTGATATTATTACTTCTTGAAAATGTTCGTCAGATGATGAAGTTATTATTATTATCGTTAAAGACACGGTATAAAACAGTTTTAATTTTCATGCAGTTTTTGTAATACATTTAAATGAGCAAATTTTTTTAGAAAATATGAAATAACATTGTCTTTTATAAAATATATTAGTAGATATAAGCCGAATACATAATGATAAGTGATCATTTACAAGTAAAGTATTCTTCGTAATGCAAGCTAACGTTTATATGCAGACCAAAGCTCGATGTATTCATTTGATGCTCCCTAATATTTCATTTACATTGTATTACGAAAGTATAAACAATTCCACTCGATAACGCAGTCAAGCCTAGTAGCGATAATATAGACCCATCCTTACTTCCCAAACAGATAAATGTGTCGTTTGAACATTTATAGCGTGTAATACTTAACTTAGTAACGAAATATCTACTGCTTTGCGTATTCAGACAAATTTTCTGATGAAGGTGCTCTTCACAGTTTTTCTTTCACTCTTCAGAAAACTTTGACACGCCTTAATTTAGTTCATTAAAATGATCCATCACTTTCATGATAAAGTTTGTAAGAGTAAATTGACAACGGTTACTGATTTTTCACAATTATCGTCCCACGTTCACTCATTTCACATTTAACTCGCACACCACCTCACTAATTGCGCTGTTGGTCATTTGTTCTCGACCTGCGAACTGAATTTAAATAAAACGAATTTGAATGGCCATTCCGAAATCGTTTTCGGACCCTTTGTTTTCTACCCATATTCCATTCCAAAATCGCAATGTGAAAAAGAAATATTGATAAACAATTTTTCATGTTTATAGCCTTATCATAAATTACCTAATGTAAATATTTGCGAATAGGAATTTTCAAAAATTTAGTTTCTGATAAACGATTAACAAAAGGACTATTAAAAATAAGCCCCAAATATATTATAAATCATCACAAAGATTTTAAAATAAGATACCCTTTTTAATCGAATCAAATGAGGATTCAAAAGTCGCAATAACGTTGGTAGGAGAATCGGTAATCCATCTGATAAACCAAATTTCAATTGGCCTCACCGGTTTGTATTCCCACCCTAAATTTTCCCATTTACTTAACCCGATTTCGCAATTCTAATATGACTGTTTAAATAAATACCCGCTTAAAATAGACTAACAAAAATGTACCTATATTTACACGGTAATGTGTTTATAGAGTAGATATATATTCAAATCAAATTTATTAGGTTTTTGAAATGAAGTAACTTCGTATAAATATTGAAATTAACTTTTTTCAATTATAGCTTTGATTTAACAGAGACGAGACAACTATATTTATTTATTGTTCCTATAGTTGTTACTACTGATTTCTTTGTACATTCGGAAGATTGTCAAATTAGGTAAACGAACCTCGAAATGTAATTTGGTAATATTTAGTAGAACATGCTTGAATTTATTAGAGTATAAGTACAAAATATATGTAGAATGTTTCCAGAATCATCAGATATTTTACAATATCAAAGTGACAAAATTATTGACAAATACTTTTATATTCCTGAATGCGAAACTCCGTTTCAAATTTTAACACAATAACATAATAAATTAGGTAAATGAAATAAAAAATCAGCACCGTGGTTCGAAGAAAATAAATTATTATTTATAATTATGAAAAGAATAATAAGCTATATATTCGTGTATTACGGGAAGCTACTTGACTAGTAAATAAAAAAATCGAATAAAATAATGTTTGTAAATAATGTCTTAAGAATTATAATTGTTAGTGATATGTAAGAAGCACTAAAAACCAGTATACTATATAATATTTATAACGTAACCATATTCGTAACCAATTTTATAGTATAATGTTATTTTAAAACTAAGAAAAATATAACAATCATATGACGTCATTATGTTACGTATATTTCTAAAAAGAATGTTATTTCAAGGAGAAATTGTTAAGACATGTTTAATTGCATGTCAAAGAAAAGTTTTCTGTTGTGATGAATACGTCATATCTCTTGTTACGATATCTCCGCAGAGAGCATTATGTAACGCCACTGCGCGGTACTCGAGTGACAGTACTGACTTAAGGGTAATATTTCAGAAGGTTTTCCTCTTCCCAGTACAATATGTTTTACAAACGAAGGTTACGACTGAATATTACAATATTAAAAATTTTTGTTTCTTTTCCATCGATTGACTGATGGAAAAACGATTGTCCTGGCAGGCAACCCTGGTTGTGGTATTCCACGAATTAATAATTCTTATATGTTGCCAGGTCTCTAACTAAGAACTGAGAACTATTAATTCGTCGATGATTAAATATCCTTTCATGAGACGCCGCTTTTTAGACCAAGTAAAGCAATGACGATGCCAAAGTTAAATTTAGATTTCGGCCACTTGTAAGAAGTTCACGTTCAACTTTGGAACAATGATAGGACGTCTAAAATCCTTAATAACTACAGTA
>DWEE01001717.1:0-12727 GCA_018245755.1 Parelbella macleannani
CCTTATCCTGAGAGGACCCTACAGCTGTGTTACAAAATAATAATGTGATTTACATGATTCATTCGAACATATTCATAAACGTATTTTAAGCGGTAAGAAAAAAAAACGAAACTGTTTTAAGAAAAGTATGCCGTTGCATTTTCATCTGGAAAGTTAAATTGGCGAGAAGGCGTCCACGCGTACTACATTTACGCCGCTGCAGCGAACCGCTGGCGTGTAATTTCAATGATTGCACCTAAGACGTACCATTTTTATATTGTCGATAGCAAATCTCGAAATAACTAAACATATTTTGTTTGTTTAATTAAATCTCTACCCAATAATATTTGCAAAGCCACGTGGTTTGTCAAAATAGCGATGGACGTCTGTCTTCTATTTGTCGGCGACCGGATTACCAATGCACACTGTTGTTAAACAGCTGTAAAGTCTATCGACTCGCAATTGGCCAGCGTGGCGGTCAATGGCAGTGGCAGTCTATTCTGAAAGGGAAACCGTGTTCAACAGTGGAACAATGAAAGAGTTGATGATGAATTATTCAGTTCAATCACATTTATGACGATGAATATTTAATAATATACATAGTTTAGTATAACTTAACGCTTTTAGTTGATTAATTTTTCCCCTCGCTACGTTTAACCAGAAATGTATTATGAAGTAAATATGACATCAAACGTTCTATTAAACGTTCGAAATGTATTCAATAAATATATTCTATTTATAAACAAAATTTATACAAAAATAGATTAAACGGATTACTTGTACACCAATAGCATAGCAGCTGCTAGCAACTATTTTCGATAACCTAACCTTTATATATTTGAATCACTTTTATTTTAATAGAACTTTATCTAACCGAATGTTAATGAAGATTCACAATAAATCTATTTAATATATCGATACATCAAACATTGTGAACATTATATCATCATGATAGGTCCCTTATATACATATACCAATATGTATTTTAAACGTTGAATAAATGAATATCAATACCGTATGCTGGTATTATAATATCAAATAGGCTTTAAAAGTTAGGTCAATGGCGCAACTACTTAAGTTTCGATCTAGTTCGAGAACAGTAATATAAGTAGTTCGCGTCGCACCGCATTATTATTTAAAAGGAAAATGTATTATGTATTCAGAAATGATGGTCACTTTCATAGCAGATAAGAGCACTTTTTATTTTAAAATTCCCTCTACACGAAGCTGCTTCAAAACAGTATTTCGTGCTTAAATCGTTCGTTTCATAGGAAGTTGTCGAGTCAGTTTGTCGGACAAAATTAATGTATCTTTAATACGTCATCATCAATTATTTTAATGTTCCGCTATTGATTATGGGTCTCCCTTCAAAATGTGAAGGGTAAAAAAGTAGTCTGTCTCGATGCCCATGTATGCATTGACAGAATTTACTAGCCCTATAAAACATTATAGAGGATTCCGGGATATGCAGATTTCCTTAAAATGTTTTCCTTCGCCGTCTCAGCGCACTATACTTAATTTAGATGATACATTGTTTGTAAAGAGGTACGCACATTAAATTCAACACAGGACCCTCTAATAAACAGGCTCTATTCGCCACCAGTAGCCTATCTTTAGTATAAAAGAAAATCAAATAAGTTCCATTGGCTTTTGGTAACCGCCACTAGAATTTTCATCATAAATTAATGATAGTCACGAGAGCAAATAGCGATAGAAATAGAGGCGCCTATCTCTAAGTAAATATGTATTTCTTTCTTTACCTTCGTTTCGTTTCCATTAAAAATCGCTAACGACAAATATGTATTGTACCCAAAATTATAAGGTATATTTAGCTGAGAAATTGAAATCCTTTCAAAGAATATTTATACAATCTATTCAAATTCATATCCGTCGGTATTCATTAGCGACATTCATAGCGTGTTTGATCTGAGCTCGAAACGAAGACATCTAATATTCGGTGGAGATTGGAGAACGCCTAGTCAAACACGGTTATCCGTCAAGTTTGTTTTGCAACCGTAATAGCTTATATCATAGCAGAATAAGATCTGGGAAGACGTTCAAACTCGCCCTTATTATAAACGAGGCGAGTTATGCTGCAATCTCAATGCAATAAACATTGAGCTAGACGCCACGCGGCACGTGCCAACGACGACTTGCCTTTCCCCGCCTGTGCTATCACGGACATACAGTTGCTGAAAGTTGCTTGATTTTATTATATCAACCGATTTTCTAGACCCGAGTGCCCAGCGTGGGAATTTTAGGCATAAACTCCTCGGAAGAAGCCAGCAGGGAACAAGATAGACTGATGATGATGCTGATAATTCTCCAGTTTGATATTTCGATATTAAAGCTGATTATGCAATGTACAAATTTTACTAAACATTGTCAATGTATTGTCGTACTTTAACGGAAGTTTCTTTTAAGACCTGTCGCCTGTTTCTTTTGAGTTTACCTATTGGCCTTACAAATTTGCCTTTACTACCAACTGTCATTCATTTCCAAAAATGGTGTATGTATAATAATAGTAATATGCTTATAACAAGGTGTAACGATCATTGTTTTATATTAATGATTGTGACTGATGGGCTAACATGTCCAACAGTGTTAAAAAGCTTTCATGAAATTTTGTCACTAATGGATGAAAACTAGTAACAATATTTCAGTCATCGTGAGGTCAACCGCGTTGGGCGCTATCCGACAGTATATTCTACCGTAAAACCACAGTACTGGTATAACCAATTCATGTATATACGTACAATATTAAATAAAAGTCTACAAAAATAAATGAAAAGAGACACTTTTATAATACTGTGTAGTTTTAGACATTTAACAATAAATTTATGAAGAATTTATCAACATGATATTCAAAAACGATTTTTTTGCGGAAATAAAAAATGTTGTTCCTTTTTCTCTTATTTGTAAACTTAGATGTATAATAACATAAATTATTTCCCAACTTGAAGTCCCTTCCAGTACAAATATACGTCAATGAACGCAATATCGGTGAGGCTTCTATTCCATGTACAGGCCACGGCAGCAAGAAGGCGCCGTGTGACGTATTATGTTGGGCTATACCACTACAACATATAACAAATATGCCTCGCACATAATCCCAACGAGTGGATCCAACATATTAGTTAATGAAAACCATATTTGTTTAAGAAATAACATACTTTGTACAATTAAACACGACCACATAAAATCCTGCATCACACAAAATCCTACTGCAACGTCGTAGTAAGATAAGGACTATGAAGTAATAAAGGATTTCACTTCAAAATTCCACATGTAAGGCAGTGTTTTCTCTTCCCTTGTAAAAGTTAACATGAACTCATGTAAAAATGTAAGCTAAAATATAAAAATGGAATTGTACGCTATTCTAAGGTGTTCCGTACTATGTATATAAACAATTTTGAGGCAACAGATAAGTTATGTACAACCCGTGCGCGATAACATGGGACCTGCGCGGCGAGACGACGTTCCAGTGGCGTGTTCGCACCGTGCGATAAACGTACTATTTGTAATATAATTTAATAAAAGATTATTAGCAACTACATATTATATTGACATTGACAATGCTATCGATTTGGGACAGCTGTTATGATAAATATTGTCGAAATTGTGATTGTAATAAATAAATAAATATCTATTTATATTCATAAAGTACGTTACATAATAAAGGAAAGGTCAGGATATAGGACTGTGTATGGCTATATATAGTATGCGTGTTTCAAGGTATGGCACAAAGGTAATAGTTGTTTACGGGATGTCGGGGCTTATTCTAGTGAATATTGCAGAACATTATTTTCTTTTTGTCATAGGATAACGGTCGATATTTACATAATCCTGCATTTTATTATTTCATATAATATAATTTATTAATCACCATAAAATACATTCGTAAAACCCGAGACACTATAAAATATAATTAGATAACTGTTGAGACAATTACGACCTCAAATGAGCTAAAACCCTCATATTGCCGTATAAATCCCGAAATATAATAAATATCATGCTTATCTCTTTAATAAAGTGAAAAAGAAAATACGGATCTTTTAAGGTTACGACCCCTCTTCGTGAAAGGAAACAATCTCTTGCTTCAGCTTTGAATTTTCCCTTTCAGCGTGCCTCTATAACCAGAGACTCGATAAGTACTAGAATTGACATTAACTATGTGTTGTGGTCTTAACCCTTCTCATTCTGTATGGAGATTCGTATCCAACAGTCGAACCAAGAAAACGTAACGTACATAACGGATTTATACATTTGTACTAAAATACAAAAAAAAATTAAAATTTTGGTGCATTAGTCTTTAAACTTTTTTCACATTACTCTACTATCTCAGCATCTAGATATATCTGATCCAATAGGCACTTTCTAAGCGAGCGCACTACATCCTAGGCTGCATCTCGCTTTCCATCAGGTGGGATTGCAGCCAAACGCAAGTCTTTTTGTATATTAAAAAAATATATTCAAAGTTACTCTCGTTGTTTCACGGTTCTTTTCACATTGTCAGATTTGGTTATCGTTACATTTTCGAAAAATGTTGCTGCTGTGATAATTAGAATACCTGCTTATTGCGTGTGAAGATAAATAAATATAGTGCAGTGAAAGAAATGTTCTAACATCAACTTGTCACCATTTTGTTAAAATCGAAAATAAAATTTTGATTTTTCACAGAACCTTTAGTTGATAGTGTAATATTTATGACAATAAGTTGAAAAAGTTATATATGTATGTATGTACGTCATATGACCACCTCTACAGTCGATGCAAATTGTACTCCATTATAGGCATTTTGAATTTTTCAGAAAACATCCGAGCAGTTGAATCTTTTTAAATCTTTGTTTTCAAGATTTGCAAATTGATCGTGATGGAGATAATTTTCATTACCTTCATCAACATCAAATGATCAATTCTTCCACAATTAGACACAGATCGCATCTCGGAATGAAAGGGTTAAGACCATAGTCTCGGTCGTATAGTATCTTAAGACACTTCTACTTAATATCTGCTCTACGTCCATAACTAATAAAGGTGCTAAGGAGGTACAATTCGTCTGATAAAACATCTTTGCATAACGCTAATGGCTGACAGGTAGAAAACTTTGATGAGAATTCCGTTTTAATAATAATGAATTAATGCGATGAAAGAAAGATAAATAAAACTCGAGAGAAATATAATTTGTTTGTGATTTGGGTGAGACAGATCTAATCCAATTCAGGTGATTCTTATACTTTTGGAATTGAATAAAAACAGATTTGCAACAGACAGATGTTTTAAAACAACATTTAAGTTTTGTTTCGTATTAAGTAATTCAATTTCTATGTCATCATAATCATCTATCCTTTTTTCGTTTTGCGGTTTACTTTTAGACACGGGTCTCTTATTAGAAAGAGACGTTGGGTAAAAGATTAAGGCCATAGTCTAAACTTTAAAGTTACGACTCATATATCATGTACATAACTAAGTATAAAATTAATCTTTTTATTTTCTTCATTAACACTATTTTAACCTACTGAACTATTTTTACATTAATTTATGCAAAATTAATCGCTTTAATACTTTTCTTAAAACCTTATTTATTTTTTTGTTAAAACTTTCTTTAATCATATTTACGTTGTAACAGAGATTGTTGTTAATTTAACCCTCATAACTCCCTGTTAAAGCCTAAATAACTGTCTTAATTGCCTTAATATGCGGTGTTATTAAACATAAAAATGTAATTTAGGATTTGACTGGCCCGGGGTCCAATGGTTCATTAACCAGATTCATTATTCTAACTAATAAACCGCGGATAGTGGCTTCGATTCTTACCTGTGACAAATGTTTGATGTTATAAACAATGTATATAATATTTTCTTCTGTTAAATGTCTGTTGAGAGTTTATGCACAAGATTATATATATGTATCAGCTGAAGTCACGTAAGTTTTTCGGGCTGGCCGGACTAATTTCGGACCTATATCAGGTCCGTCATCATGAGCTCCCACCGTTGGCAGCGAGGTCTAGGTGGAGACGGCGGAGAGTTCTGCGTACTGATGACAAAATAATTCCTACAAAACTGGTTATTTATATGCATGTTTATCACCTGTCTGCTTATCATAGCACAGCCTCTGCCTCGTTTGGCATCAGGTGTCTGACTGAGAAAGTGCCAAGATATTCTTTTAAATGTAATCACATGTTATATCATATAACGTACTCCTTATAAATATACAATATGTAATATTTGCAAACACTGTCTATGTCAAAAGCGCTGAAGTTGATTTCACGAATCCACTCCCGACTGTGTCGACTCCTTTATCCTTATGCTCGTAAATATAAATAACTATCTTATTATATGTACATTCATTCCTTCCTTAATTGTATGTACGGAAAATTACATACACAGCTGAAGTCAGTTATTTGCGCTAAAGATAGTCCGGAAATTCCCATAAATATATAGACATGAACATATGCACATAAGTATGAAATAGAGAGAGAAAGAGTAAGTAGAAATAAAATAACTTTATTTACTTCTGGATTTGTGCTCGATATATGGCATTGGGCTTACCCTTTACTCTACGACGCGACGTGGAACTTAACAGGTGGATCGGGGTAATTAATGTACTGCACTTCTCTGCCTATCTCTTCATGAAATACAGTGGTAAAGATAAAAAAGATGTTTATATGTTAACCTTTGATATTGTCCTATACACACCATAAAATATTCGCGCATATCGTATTCATATGTAAATATTGTATTTAAACGCGCGCTAAGCCTATTATTGTTTCACAGAATTATGATAATATTTCATTTTTACTAGGAAATTTTATAAAATTATAATATATTTTAATAATAAGTAGGTATGCACAGCGAATTTGATATGTAACAGCGGTTTCTGATCGAAAACATAATTTTCAATTTTCCTGTTAAAACCATAGTATTCATAACCGATATTTTGTACAAAAATATAGGTAATTGCGAAAACAACAACAAATTCTGACGAGTTCTAGAAATTGGTAAAAGCAAACTAAAAGGCTCAGTATTCGATTTACCTACATTATTTCATTCAGAATAAAATTGTTAGTGTTATATAAGTAGTAAAAAATACTTAGAACTAGACTTAATATCCAAAACAACTCAGACTAATCTATCAGTAAAAAAATATTAGAAGATTAATGATCATAATGAATTGGAAGCACACAAAATAATCGTTTAAAACCTCGCCAACTTCCATTGAAAGTGTAGTCACGCTACCTTTGGTAATCTCAATCATTATCATCACCATCAGCCTGTTTCTGTTCGCTACTGGAAATAGGTCAAAGCCGTCACTGTGCTCAATCTTCAACTATTCTCATCCAACCACTGCCAGCCACTGTGAATATATCTTCGCTCCATCTAGTTGGAGAGCTAATCTCAAAAAATATGTTTAATTAGAAACCTCGCTGAAACAGTGCATACACTCGTTAATAAGAATAAAATATAAAATTTTGTTTCTCTTAACTGGAACACCCATACCGAAATTCGTTGCTTTGGAGATAGGACCCAGCTATTGACAAATGGTTATAAACCAATATTAGATAATTACCATTACTTTTTCAATTCTTTTTTCGTTTCACGATTGTACAAGGGTCTTCTCCCAAAACTAGTGTTAAGGCCATAGTTTGATAGTAATCAAATTAAAAATACTTTTTTTCACATTTAACTTAACATACAGACAGACAGGCCATCTAATGGCAAAGGATCTCCGTTGCCTATAGATATTTGCAACACCCAAGGAGAAGCTAGTGGTTTACCGGCTTTGAAAGAGAGTTTTCTATGCGCTTTTATTGGACAATCCCATTTCTTAGTGCTTCGGGAAAACATCAGATGGATATACCTAATTGTATAGTTAACGGTACAAAAATACTCCAGAAATACTGAAATAAATGTAATTAAGTGGATTAGCCAAGTGAATTAGCAAAAGTACCATCGATTCGTACACAATTCATTCTTTCTCCTTTCCCCGAATTCCGTTTTTCGATACAAATAAAAACCCCGACCGACTGATCCCGGGCTAAGGATACGGTTAAGGCGATTTATAGAAATACACACTTGTAAATATCCGATTTGCATATAATATCCCTAATACCAGATCTGCCATACGTTTTTAAGATTTTGTCTAAACTGATTGTTTTTTCAAAATATTTCAAATTACAAATACCATTAGATTTTATCGCCGACATAATTTTTCTTTTTTCAACGTTCTACTGTTGGACACTGATCTGCTTTCAGAATAAAAAGGGTTAAAACTTCTGTCGTCATACTACGAAATGATGTTTGACAGACTACACGCCTAGAGCACATTATGGATAACTCTGAGGCGAGTAAATTTCTCCACGCTATTTTCCTTAACAGTTCCAAAAAGTGTTGTGATATGATATCTTATATTAAAACGCACTTCTTTAACGCGTTGCGCCCTAGAGTTATATCCCTAGACTTTGATGGGATCCAACGTTTGCCTTGTTGGTTGAATTGTTGCAAGCGCGATTGCCGATTGGGAGGTCCTGGGTTCAAATCCGGATCGGGTACTATTGAATTTTTCTAATTTAGAATTTCTAGTAGTGATTCGGTATGGATCTGTGCCCAGTATATGGCAATAGGCTCACCTATTCCATGGGACTTAAATGTAACTGGTGAAACGTGGGAGCGTATTTCACTCCTCTGCCTACCCCTTCGGGGGTTACAGGCGTAACATCACACCGTCACCCTACTTACCAAAGATGATGAGCTCACCATCACTAGAGTACAAGAACATAGTAACCATCGTCTGTCAGTGTTCCTCAGGATACATTTTGAAAAGTCTGCGCAGGAACTGAATTTAATTCCCCCAGTCCCTTATCTACACTAAAATCTAGACGCACGACGGGATACCATGTTTATCTGAAAGATTACCGATTGATAGAACAAAGCGGTGTGGTTCCACATTCCTTATCCAGACAGTCATGCAGAAGAACACTACCAGCAACTATCTTTCCGGCCATATAATAAGTAGCCTACATAAATACCTAGGACTTTTCAAAGAAAGAGAGAGTGGACTGTTTCTAAGCAAGCGTTCTGCATCTTATTGCATACCTGCGCTATCCATCAGACGAAATCGCCTCCAAAAGCTAGCATATCACATAAAAATAACAAAAAAATATCAATACAATTAGCCCTGTAACTTGTCCTCATTTACGGTTACACTTCGACTCGTTTATTCTGTATTCTCATAAAGAATATTTAATTAATATACATTATTGAGCTGTGTTGCAAAGTAATGAATGCAGAATTTAAATTAAGAAATAAATCTCAATGGATTCTCGCCGCGGCGTCCCCGTTAATGTAGAGTTATTTGAATATAAACGTTCAAATAACTTCCCATTATAGTCAATAAATAACATGCTTAAAGTTTCATTAGCACTCCGTTAATATCATATTTGTATATTATTAATTTATGATATTTCCGTTACTTATTGTGAGATACAATCATCGTATTGTGAGATGCAAGAGTTCATAGTAAGTAAGTGTACATAAGTAAATTAAAAAAACGTACAAGAACTCTTTGTCCTAATAGCATGCCTTTAACGAACAGAATCATCGCTAGAGTACCTATTTTCGAAAGAAGGAAACAATGTGTTTTCTGATGTGGAAACCGTATAGGATTTCACATATCAAGAAACACAAATACACGAAACGCTTAGTTTGTTTTTCTTATCTTCACATCTGTATTCCACAAAGAGGTAGTCAGAGAAGTACATATAATAAAATACACTACCACGATCTACCTGGTAAATTCTACTCACACAAATTCAGACTCCGAGGTACCACAACAAATTCTAGATTACAAAAATCCTCTTTACTACTCTTTAAAAAAAGAAATAATCATATAGGTCTATATTAACATGTACAGTATGCATTTTGTCAGTAGTCATTACACAGGCACACTTCTAACTAGCTTTAAGAACAGATCGAAGCTGGAAAATCCCAAATAGTACCTATATTTCATTGTTTTAAAATTTTCCGGTTTTTCCTAAAAAAAAAGTCCTTTACTAACTACGCGTCAACCAAAATATTTCTTAAAGATTTTTTAATGTTCACAATTAATAACACACGAATAACAAAACGTTATAAAACGTGTAACTTTTAATGAACTCCGACAAACAGATTTGGATGAAAAAGCCGCGAGTACATTGTGGGCGTGCTTAAACAGCCATTAAACAGTATGTAATAAATCATCCTTATCTCCTTCATCTGCAAGGTCGAGACTTGACAGTTGAATAATTTCTATTTCATTTAAGACTAGCCCTCGATGTGCGACTCCGCTTCCTTAATAGCTCGGAAATAAATTCCCTTTTGTCAGTTGAAGGTAAAAGCTCACAGTGAATATTTTTTTAATTAATTTGTTTATCAATTCTGTGTATTAGCTCATAAAGAATCTCGCTTACAATATCAACTTAGCCTTCGATTCTTTAGAGAGCCACCGTAGTCTTTAGAAGAATGCCGAATTGATTGTTGACTTTAAGTGTTAATCGGTTCAGTGATGAAAGAAAACACCAAATTCAAAGAAAAAATGTCACATGGATGGACTGAAATTACTCTGTATGATGTGAGAAAATACCTAATAATTAATGGAGTTCTAGTAAAGGTAACATACAAGCAGCAATAATAGTTACATCACTTCCAGATATACCTCACAGCATTTTAATCTATATTAAATTATATTTAAATTTGCATTAAAGCACTCATTTGTTTAATCTATTAAATTTAATTTCAGGTTATTTCTCCTTTTCATAGCATTATTTGTTTCTTCTATATCAACAAAGTTTGTTCCATCCTGGACTTTTGTAAAAGATCATGAGGTATTTTTAATTCGTATATACAAACACACTTCCGTGAATATTTCAGATTATTTTAAGTCCCTAATCAAAGCATGGTGCGACTCAGTTTACTAATAGTTCCTTTGCGTGGTTATAATTTTATAATTTTATTTATGATCCGAAATTCCGTCGCGTTATAAAATTCAATTAAATACATTAACTCGCAATTCACATTAATGAGAATTCCGCATTGTTAAATTTCTTTTAACATCTACTTTTGTTACTTAAGGAGTGATTAATTGAAAGAAAAAGCAATATCTTAAATAAATGAGTAGGGACATATTGTAGGTACATAAAGCTTACGTTGCACATTCGAGCTTCACGAGGCGCCGGCCGGACACCCTAGTCGTCAACATCGCGCGCCCGGATATAGACCTCTTATTACAATTTGTATTCCTAATTGTACTCAAATTTATGTAAATCTATGTGTGCACATCTCACAATATACTTATCCTTACATTCGTGAACTGCAGTGCCTTGTTTAGTTTCCTACACTCCACCTTCCTTCCGACTTTAGCAATTTTTAATCAGTATTACAGGAACAAATTAAACAAAAATGCACTTGAAAAACATTTAAAATCAGTTCAGCTGTGTACTTCAAATCTCTGTAAAATAGAGTTAACATCCAATACACATGTTCCCGCCCACATGAAAAGTTACATAACAACAACAGTACCCCATTAAGTTTGGTAATTAGTGAAAAGTTACGTAATATGTATACAGGGTTATATTTAAAACTCTACTCTACTGATAGACTCTACACTCTGTATATTAATGCACAACGCACGAGCCCTTTTTTGGTATATGTAGAAAATCGAACTCTACGTCCTTTGTCTGTTGTTGTATACACGTTTTAATTCGCTGCTTTTGTGTAAGCATTAACGGAAATTTTAAGGTTAAATTGACATGTAACAGAGAAAGACAACAACGGGAGGAAACCTGCACATCTTATGGTTCTCTGTAACGTTATCCAATACGTGATATCTGTCGATTCGTACTTCGCATTGTTATAATACGCATTTTTACAATTTAATGATGCACAACACAACACCGAGATAAAAAACTAAATAAATTTACAGCAAACTATTCGAAAGGACGTTAAGATAAATTTGTCATATGTATACAGAAAAAGATAAGTAACAAGGAAAAATATAATCTCTCACTAATGTTACCATCTTGATTTCACAAATGTTATTCCATTTGAAGCGCGAACCATCCTACTCTTCCTTTCGACTCACAATTAATGTAATTAAGCAAGTCGGCCGGCCGCCTCTCGCAGAGCTTAATATCAAATTCTCTTTATTGACGGAAACCTTAGCAGAGACATCTCCAACTAAGGGACTGTTCAATTAGTACAACATTTAGGTTTTCCGTCAGAAGTTCTCAACTAGCCTAATTTTATTACAGTTTTGATTAACTTTTAACATAACACAATAAAAACAAAGGTAGTATTCAAATTTCCTTTTTCCGCTCTGGACATGTAGGAATCCCTACAAATTTAAAATGTTTCACTCAATATATCATATGATTCGATGTATTATGAATAAACCTCCACAAAACACGGCATAATAAAACAAATCCTAGTTCTTTATCATGTTCTGGAAATCGCGTGAAACCTATCAACCCACTTTTGACCAATTTGATAGTTTTAACCCTCCACATTCAAAAACGAAACAATTATACTCAACAGTCGAATGAGAAATAATTGTAATGATTATTATATTTTCCAAATATACACACAGCATCTAATATTTATGAAAACGTGAACAAAACATAAGGATAAAAGATAAGACCCAATAATAGGTTATGTAGGATTCTAATAATAAATTATTGTTTTGCCTCAACCAATTTCACTAATTAGAATAGGTA
>DWEE01001718.1:0-12719 GCA_018245755.1 Parelbella macleannani
GTCAGACTGCCTTGTTTATCGAGTGGTTGCACGCGCGACTGCCGATCGGGAGCTCCTGGAATCAAATACCGGGTCGGGTGCTATTAGATTTTTCTAATTTAGAATTTGTAGTAGTGACTCGGAGTCTGGAACTGTGCCCGGTGTATGGCAGTAGGCTCACCCACCTATTCCATGGGACTCAAACGTAACTGGTGAAACGTGCGAATGTACTACACTCCTCTGCCTACACCTTCGGGGAATATAGGCGAGATGTTATCTTAACATCTTTACATTAACATAAAATTACATTAACTTCTCTCCGAAACTGTCGTCATCGATATCCATACAGTAAATTTAGACTTACAATAATAGGTTGAATGACAACACTAAACATGGCCGGCCCAAGAGGATCGCCTTGCTGGCAACTATCAGAAGAATCTATGTCATGAATTCTGTACATTAATTTTATAGAGGATCTGTTGCACTGCAGATGTGTTTATAAATAGATGAAGTAAAATTTCGAATTCCTTTCGAAAAGGTATTTTTGTACCCGAATTGTGTGCATTTCATAGTATACGAATACTTATTTATATATTTAATATATTCTATCCTTCACCTCCATTATTCAATAAAAAGGTAAAGCGGTGTGTATCTTGCAGGGTATTTGCAGACAGGCAAGTTTCGAAACCAAAATGATACTGATGACGCTTTTAAAGTGAGGCATCATTCTTTTATTAATTCATCAATTTTTTTTTCATTAAAGTTTAAGTATTATTGTATAATTGATTGAGAAATATGGTAAACTAACAGAAATATATTTTAACAATAAGGAAAAAATATTATGACGATGTTTTAAACGGCTCAACTAGGACAGTGTCCTAAATAGATTGAAATTGAACTAGAAGTATAGTATACTTCTAGTTCAATTTCAATCTGTTTAAGCACAGAATATACCATCAAATGTATTATATGCATATTCGTTAAATTCTAGATTCACTATTTTTAATCCGTTATAATTAAGTATTACCTATTAAATCACACATTCGGTTTCTTGGTATATGTAACACATATTTCTCGTTAGCCGTAATAGGACAAGCCTATCGAAAATTAATTGAAATAATTCGTTGTTGTCGCAAATTTTATTACTCCTCTACTGAGAATTTGTTACCAATACTGACCGACGTATTTTAGGTCACTGGTTTAACAAACAATTTTCCTGAAGACGTGACAGATATTGCACATAAAGCTGATTCGCGGGAAATTCTTAATTATACTATTGCAACGGATATCACAAGTGTACAATACCCGCGCGATAATGTTACGTATTTGACATAATCACAATTCTAATTGGTTCATAAATCAACAGATGTTGCAATCGACTATATCATAACAAAACGCTCTTCCTGTTATTCGAGCTATTTAGCAATCTTAATTTAATGATATCACACGACAAAATTAATTTTAAATGTCAAATGCAAGCAACTTTTTTAAGGCAAGGAATATAATGATTTAAAGCCAAGGACCGGATGTAATCAATTCATTTAAGTAGTCGCTATTACGTATGGTGTTGTAACACCTTTGTTGCATGTTTATTTAATACAATTATTAACATTTACAGAACAGAACAGTTGTGCAAATGAGGAGTTTTTAAAACCACTCAACAAAAACCATGTGTTGACAATAAAATTGACACGTAGTATTCAATGAGTCATTATTATTTCGTAATCTATAGGAGGATAAAAAGTTTTTAGTATAGATGTTAAAAGATTACCTCATGGTATAGCACTCCATGGGTGACGTTATAGATTTAATTTTTTTTTAATTCCAGTTGCAGATAAAAACTTAACGATTTTTTAAATTTATAAGACAATTTGTTTAATATGGCTTCCGACAACATATTATACAATATTTTATACAAAATGCAATTTTGTACGAGTTTCATAAACAACCTGTAACACTTCATTATTTTGTTTAATTTTTTACATTTATAGCTTGCGATTAATGATATGTAAAAGATGCATAGAAAGCTATTAATAGGTCACAAGTTAATAGGACACAAGTTAACAGGACACTTGTCCAATCTATGTAACTATATCTATTAAATAAAATATTTAATGTAGCTGCTTCTACGGAAACATGTGTTCGAATATATTGAAGTGGCACATACATATATTGTAAAAAGGTTGTAAATTCATTTTACAGTACAATGTCGACACCATATAACAGCCGATGACTGATGAGTAACTGGAATTGTGAGATTGTCGTTAATTAACGACCGTTATGAGTCGCGGCGTTTTTGACGATGTACCAGATTGCACTTGTAATTTATATGCGCTTTTGCAGTTCAAAACCTGAATACAATTGCAATGCATACGGGATGATTTTCCTTTTATTACATATATATTTATTTATAATTCAATGGTGCAAAAATCTATTTGACACTTATCAAAATAATTACATGGTAACCGACTTACTTTTCTCTTATATCGGTATCACATACATTAAAAAATCGTTAAAATTATGAAAAACAAACATCATTGAAAAATAATTGTTCATAATGTTCATAGAATTTAATGGATATTATAGGAATTGATTTGTCATTTACTAATAAAGTTATATGCGTTCTTTATTACTAATCATTTTCGCCTTTGAGTCTCAAATGATCTCATCCTCCCACACACACTAATAGACGCTTGTTGTAATTGATGTACACAAAGGCAAATGGCGAAAAAATACTCTCCTTTGATCATTAAAGAACACAAGTACACAGATATAATACAAGATTTATCTAGTTCTTAATGTACGTATTCGTCATCTTGTGGCGATGCTTCAAATAAAAAAGTTTCTATTTTGTCTTTGAGACCGACAAATAATAATTATCACTAACCTATATCCAGGACATGACAGTATTATTAATAATAATAATAAAATTAGTATAATGAGTCAAATGGAAACCCATAATTCTTTTAAACAAAAAAAGAAAACCGTCATAGTATCTTACAGTATCCTCACTGTTTATCTGTAGAGACGAGACAAATTTAACAAAAAAACATTTCGTTTTTATTAGAATTACAAGTTAAATGAAATACGTTTGTAGAGAAAAACCTAACCTCTTATGACAACAGCTATAGAGATCAAATTAGTAGGGCACAGTAGGCTCGGGCCGCGACAACAAACGTTTCAAAACTGCAATCACAAATTGTTATGAGACGGTGGACGGCAACAACCTGATTGTACCGTTAGTGAGACGCGCAGAACTGACCTAGTACCGGGTAAGTTATCAGGGACGACCGAGATCCGCTTTGAAACCCGTATCTACCCTAGCTGATTCGTCAGTGCTTCCAAATTTAAAAAAGCAATTTTTAAACATTGCATCGCAGCGAAAAATCGATCTGTTTCTATGCTCCTTTCGCATGAAGACTGGCGACGTCATCAGTATATGATATATTAGTTTTAAATTTGTAATAAATTTGCACTCCAAAGAGACAAGTCTAATCAATTTTGTATTAGATTAGTAACACAGTCCACGCGTGAGTCTCATTCGTCTAAGCGTAGTTTGCACAAAGAAACTTAATCCTGTGGAATTACGCAACGGGTCATCAAATTGCGATAAAATCACAAACGTATTACGGTGCTGATGTCATACCGTATAAACATAAAGCAGGACATCCTAATGACTATTTTCCTAGATGAATAGACATTACTGATACCATTATCAATGTAACACACTTTGGTATAGTACGTCTTCTTAATGAACATTAATTTGTTGCAAGTGGAACTGATTCAATTGTTATCACCGTCTGAGATGGCATTGACCTTTGTCAAAACAATTGTATAGGTTGCCTCGACAATCTGAGATATTCATACGGTGACCTGTTCAAGTGCCTTTGCATTTAAAGAAGGCAATTTTTCTGGATGTACAGTTAGAAAAACGTGTAATAATAAACGAGAATTTAAGTCGGGCATTGATTCCGAAATGATCAAAAAGCGGGGACTCGGTAACGTAAATGGAAATTTTTCATGTTGAGAACATGATACTTGTTTGTTTTCGATTTAATAATTAGAATATAGATGAAAACTCACGTATTAAAATTTCAAAGCAAGCCAAGCGTTTCATGCTCTATATACATATATATGAATACTAAAATTTAAACAACTTTCAAATGGCGTCTGATCCAATGTATGAATTGAAATCGTCGAAAGATAATTTCGTCTTAGTAAACTAAAATCTTGCTACGAAACACACGATGCTGTGTTGAGCGTTCTATAAATACAAGAACTTGTTGTGTTAAATTGGCATGTAGAAAAATGCGTTCAAAACGAGGCCTGTTCAGAAGATGCGAGTCAGGGAGTTCCCGACGAACGTGGATTAAGTATATTTATAGTTTGATGCGGGGTCGACGTTCCGCACTCTCCCACGCCGCGCCACCACCGGGACGCTGTTCATCTAGACGTTAACAATTCTAATAGAAAATGACATTTAATTACGTCGAGCTACGCGTAATTATTCACAAAATATTGACGGAAAATTTGCACGCCAACATTTATTTTAAAGGTAAAGTATAGTCATAAGCGAAATATTAATTTTGTTAAGCACGATTCTTTGTACAAAATGATAGTTAAAATGTGGGTTTTATTGCAGTTCATAATATAGATAAATTGTTAGCATCAATATTAATTTAAATGTCAATAATTGTCAATTTAACTTAATTGTCAATAATATTTTTTAACATAAATATTAATTTATATGCATAAATTTTATATATGTACAATTAAAAATATACGGAAGGTTTTTAAGATACTAATACATAAAACAAGAAAATATTATACATAAAATCAACAATAAATATATGTTATGGCTATATCTACAGTTATTTATATGAATCTGACCTATGGGATGGATCTTTCACATTCTTTTTAACAATACGTTTTTTGTGCATCTTTTTTGGCCAATTCATAGGTTTGACACGTTTGGTCTTTTAACAATGGAAGACCCTAAACTGGTGTCAATACCCAACCAGGTAAACATCTTTCAATTCAATTTGTGGCTTCGATGATCACACTGAAATCATTTCTATAAAACTATTTTTGACATGTTTATGCTGTAACTACTCTAAATAATTAATTATTGTACCGATAGTAAGTCGATAAACTTTGATTACCTGATTTGGTGGCGTAAATAATTTTGATACTTTTAAGCTTCACAAAGAAGTAAACCAATCGTTGTTAAGGTTAAATACAGCAATTTTAAATTTGTCGATAATGACACATACTTTCAAAGAATTTTTTTTATTGTAAATTATTTTTACGTTGCTTAATCCATATAGGCTTTGTTATATGTATAAAGCAAATGTTCATAAACGACACGAGTTAAATAAAATTGCACGTTTCGTGTCTACTAAAACTAATTAAGATACATGTTTTAAGAAAGAAAAAAATGTTTTTAATAAGCTTGTGAATTGTGTTTCAGTTGAAACAAGTGATAATTTATTCGAACAACCGTATGTGTGGCGCGAAACTGGAAAGTTGCGAAGTGGGCTCGATGGAAAGACAGTTCGTGTGTTGCCTATTACGGAGATTGGTGCGTGGCAGTTTACGACCCCTACTCAGCTCCAAAACGTATGTTACATCATTCGTGAGGACTATGGACATCAGCAGCCAGCAGTGACTCATACTCGCCCAGTAAACTTTTAGCAATATGGTTAGAAATAGAAACTAAATGTTATATAAAAAGAATGCATTTTTAGCAAATTTTCTAGCTGGTTTATAACCCTAATCTCCTAACGATGCAGTTATATTGAACAACAAAACAATATGAGCCGATGGTTGTAAATTGCACATATCCGTTAAGTGTACAATAAGGAAAACGAACCATTTAATAAGAATTAAATTTGATGGATCCGTTTAAAAGTCAAATGTTTTATGGTATGTTGTTCATTTAGAGTATATTCTTACTAATCTTCAAACAGCGATATCATATTCTACAGACGCTTACAGAAATCACATAATCATGAATACAAATATTACGCAATTTTGAAAAGTAGAAATTTTATTTTTGTCTAGATCAATTACTATGAATGTTACTACATTGACATAATACATTTTGCAGATAAATATATCAAGAAGCGTAAAGAAAAATTACAATAATCTTACAAATGGCATGGATCATACCATAGTTAATTGTATAACTATAATTTGTCCCATGCGGTGAGACTTGTGGTAACTCATTCATAATCTTGGTCTCGTTGGCATAAAAATAGCGATTGTCTACGTCTGCGACGATAGTGAAAAATGAAACAGGTGATGCGAACGTTTGTAGACAAGGTGGAATGACAAATAAACCTCGGTCGTTCAACTTTACACACAGGAAGCCGATGTTTCCTAGCAACTCACCTACATTTCGTAATATCGTCTATACGGATTTGAAGAGCATTTATTACTAACATAACTATACAATAACTATTTACAACAAAAAGTAAATAGTATAAGAAAATATTCATGCAAGCAAAAAAAGAAACAAGAACACAATAGTGTCATTTCGTCGATAAAAGATATCTTTACAGGGAATCTTTATGTAAAATATTGGAACAGAAAGTTTAACTAAAAGGGACGGATGTAACTGAATTTACACTAATTATCTGGCATACGTACAAGTCAACCAATATAACATTTAGCATGAATGTACCAACGTCATACATCGAATAATAAATCGCCAAGTGAACAAGAAATACGAGAGGTTCAAATAAGAATTACACGAAGGCATAACTGTTGGTAGTCAAACAGTAAGATACTATAGGCGATATAAGATCATAAAATAGGGAAAGTGGTGTCACCAATCATAAAATATGTGTTTACTAGTGTTAGAATGAATAAAGATCAGAATGCACCGACAGGAAATTTATATTGCGAAAGTATTCTTCTATAACACACAGCTCTCTTTGAAGCCATTAGCCATAAAATGATATGACGGACACAGTTAGCTTAGGTGCAGTTTTCAAAGTATCGCAAAGTGTGATCATATGATGCGTTAATGATTTCAAAGTCTCGTCTTCAACACAAAGGATTCACAGGTTCAAGGATCCAGCGGCAGACAGCAAAAAATATTCCAAAGCAGGCGAGAACAAGTGAAGTCACTCAATGGGATGTACTGAAATATGATCATGTTTTTATAACCAAATATAAACGGGTTGCATAAATGTTGTAGGCGCTCGAATTTATTAAATATAGATCAAGAGTCTGGAGAAACTAAATTAGAGGTAAAGAAGTTGGGACAGAACTACAAAACTACGGCTGAAAACAATTCATAATTGATATTATTTAATTCGGGGTTCGATGACAATTTATCGTAATGATAGTATAATAATGATAATAGTTCACCGTCGCACTGTATGGTTTGACAATTTTATGTACATTTTTGTCATTAATTACAAATTAACTTTTCATGAAATTACATTTAAGGATACTAGCATTACGATAATTTTTGACAAGATTCCAACAACAGAAACTCGCGCATCGTCGCAAACAAAACTAAAAACAGCGTTCGTAAAAAGTGGAAGTTGATGTTGTATTTTTTCGCAAAATATTCTTTCACACAACGAAAATAAATCTAAATTTACTAATTACTCCTTGGACAACGTCCCAGCAGATAAACACCTAAACTCCAGCCAAAAATACATAAAATGGCGTCGGGTTCATAATAAAACAATTTAATGGGCCAACGCGTTTTCCGCGGTGACGAAATCTTCGCCGACGCGTTCGGCTTGCGTAACCTGGAACGAGATCTGTGCAAGAGAAAACTGTGTAAGGTCGAAATAATTATACTACATCTGCGGATTCAATCAAACAAACGTAAATGTACGATTCACGACCAGTACCCGTTCGTCACTGTTTACCGTAGCGTCCGGTCTTCGACATAAATAAACTAAACTGTTATTTTTAAACGAAATACATTGTTACCGTACTTGACCATTGATTATGTAAATTACACAGGAAAAACTCATTGCAATAAAGTTTCAATTACCTTACCTTAATTTTACCTCGTTCACATGTATTTGCAATATTATACACATGGTCAATCTGACAGACTGATACCCTCGTTAGTATTCCTTATTGATAAATCTGGTTTGTCGTATAAGTATTTCCTGTATTTCCTATTCAACGCCGGTGAAGTAGGGAGCGAATGTGTAAACAAGATATACCGTTACCTATGACTATAATAACATTTTAAGATTACAAGGAGACCGCTTTAGCTCATTTCTTCGAATGTCTTTATCTACAATGAACGTAACATCAACGTAACATCACGCCTGTAATCCCCGAAGGGGTAGGCAGAGGGGTGTACTACACTCCCACGTTTCACCAGTTACGTTTAAGTCCCATGGAATAGGTGGTGAGCCTATTGACATACGCCGGGCACTGATCGAGACTCTCGAGTCACTACTAGAAATTCTAAATTAGAAAAATCCGGGATTTGAACCCAGGATATCTCGATCGGCAGTCGCGCTTATAACCGCTCGACCAACGAAGCAGTCAATACATATATGTACATATATATATTGTTAATGCGAAAGTAACTGTCTCTCTGGACGTACAGTTGTCACGTTAAAAGAACTGAAACGATGTTGTCTCATGAAATTTTAGTTTAGATGGAACTGTAGGAACAGATAGAATTATTTAGAATTATTATTATCTGTACTTAAAAGCGTGACATTTGGTATGAGAGATAGTTCTGGATCAGTGTGAAATAATCAACAATAAACTTTACGGATGTCTTTTACCTTTTTTAAAGAGGTTTATTTTTATTAAGGCATCAGGGATCAGGCATCAGGCATGTTGTAAGTTACGTTGCACCCACAAGTTCCCTTCATTGGTAACTCAATATTAAAATTAGTTTTAAACGTTAAAACCATATTTGCTTATTTCATGTAATGTTTTAAGACGATAATTAAGAAAAAAAATCCTTGCACTTTTAATTAAATATGAATTATTTTTTATTGCTTTTTTATCTGTACCTACATCTAGATATAAATTTGCAGATTTACTGGACGAATATTAGATAATAACGGAATCGAATAAGATGTAATAAAATGGATTGTTATTATGAACGGATGGTACTGGATTATAAAGAGCTTATGTCTACTCAGTGGAATTCGCCATTCACCATAGGCTTTACGAATTCTAAGCGTAACACAAAGCCTACGATCCCTTCGCTGGATAGCACCCTAATGAATGAATTCACATACCTACTCTAGGAGACAAAACAATTATGTAACGTAAAAAGTATGGGCAAGTACAATAAAAATATGTTTATAAAGAGGGGTTTCAGTGAAATGGAATTTGTGACTATTTGTTTGTAGGGTAGGACAGGGGGGATTATCTAGCAATCTACGTGCAAGGGTTGAAAATGTGATATAAGAGTAAAAGTCGCAATATTCAACCCATTTATTTCTACGCAATATCCAACCCATTTTCACTGATAGTGAATTAGAAAGTCTTGAAAAGGGGTGTACGAAAATGACGGATATTTGTCATTCAGTGCATTCTGCCTACGCCGTAAAGAAATCTGATCTATATCTGGTTAATGCACTTAGTTATCTATTCTGTGTTTGGATGCGTAGTCGTTGGATATGTCTATGATATTCTTTAGGATGTAATTACTCATATAACACTCGTAGAAGCGTGAAATGTAATTACATTATATAACATTATAAGCAACCCATATAACTCTAAATATTAATCCTATTATACATTACATTGGAACTGCAATGTACTTACTATTGAATATCAATTCCGTATATGCGTTACTGGCCAGCTATTAAATTGGAATATAGAACTTGAAATCATGAATATGCATTAAAGCGGTGTATACTGAATTATATGGTACCTATTACGCATTGTGTATGCGCCTATGAGGATTTAATTAATTGCCAGCGAGCATTGAAACATGTGCTATTACATTTTATGGCTGTAGCAGGTGTACGCGCTAATCTCATACAAATTTTCTCATTGTTGTCAGTTTGAATTTAGAATTTTCTGCTTTTAAATATAGCCTAATACTCGTTTTTGTTATTACGTATCTATGAAAGTTTCTGTATGTCTATTTAAATGTTGTTAATAAAAAACAAAGCATTTAAAATATTGTTTATGTCACTCACGCCAGAAGTCCTAAACCATGGCGCACACGTCTACCAAAATCTTTCAAATCATCATCATGATCATCAATAGAAAACATCGTGTAGAAAAATAGTAAAAAATAAAATTAAACTTAACAATTTAAGAAAATTATTCTCTAAGGCGCGTAGAGTCCGCACACCCGCAGCCAGCTTGGCAGACCAGGATTTAACCCTCTCATTCTGACTATGTCCAACAGTAGCAAAATAAAAAGGTCAAAAAAAATATGTTAAAACTTAGCAGCGATCAATTAGGCTTATGTATTTCCATTACAGGATATATATTATAATATATACATGTATGATGTTATATCGATTGGCAGCGAGCAATGGAACACAAGTCTGTGTACAGCCGTCCCATGTGTAGGCAATGTCAATGATGGCTCGAGTCGCGCTTGTTATTGCCAATTTGAAATGATAGCTCGGATAGAAATTTGTGGTCGCGTCGTTACGACGATGTTAATTGAATTTCACCTTTAACAATATGTACGAGGAATTATACGCATATATTCATGTATACAAGAAAGTTAATGATGATACGGTGTTAGGTAACTAATTTATGTTTAATAATTATTATTATTATTTAAACGCAAATTGGCTAGCAGCAATTGAATGCGATGAGCTGAAGATCGAGCTCAGTGGCGTGCTATTGAAGAGGCTTATGTCTGGCAGTGGACGGAAGTAGGCTGATGATGGTGATGATGATGATGACGAATAAAATAAGAAAATAAGTGACGTCTGCAAAGAAATAATAAACTAGAAGGGAAAACTAGAGAAGAATAATTTATTGTGGGTCAGAGGAGAGGAATAAAGAAATCAATGTCATCTTCCATCTCCTGATGGGGCCGTGAATTCTGTCGGTTCACAACATACATGATTCTTTTGCAATTGAGAATTAATGTTTAAGGTTTGTTAAATATCTCCGGGAGATCCTTCAATGCTGTTACGATGTTTCTTAGGTATCGTTCATGAAACCCTGAAATTTATTAGAATTTTCTTGTAATGGAAATACTAAAGAAAAGCTACATTTTCTTTCACTTTTACTTTTCAAGCGAGGGTGTTACATCCTAAGCTGAATCTCGTTTTCCATCAAGTGAGATTGTAACCAAACGCCAGCCCTTTTAGACGAGTCCTTACTGCTAAATAAATAAAAACCCAACGGCGATTGTCTGCGTATGAGTAAGTACATTAGCATCAACATTGTCTGAGCTGCATTATATTTCACCTCGTTTAATTACTCAGTACAATAAATACTATCAAAAGAATCGGGTTTATATTTTAGTGGTTCGTAATCTGAATTCTATAGCCCATGTATGGCAACAAGTTCCATGTTGGAACGTTTGGAAGTTCCATGTTGGAACGTTTGGAAGTTCCATGTTGGAACGTTTAACATAACATAGCTAGTGAAACGTGGGAGAGTAATACATTCTCCTGCCTATTTTTTTGGGGAATACAGGATTGATATTGTCAAATGATTGCTAGAAATACCAAGATAAAAGATAATAAAGAAGAAATAACAAGAAGATGACAACGTCAATGACTGTCCACGTTCAAACAATGAATGATAAGTAATTATTACTCGTTTTATTTAAAACACATCGTGTGTTGTCTACGAAAACTACTTAAAGTATTTTGTAGCCCTAGCCCCTTTACTCACAGCGAGCGTTTAACTGAAAGCGATTATTATATCTTTACTCATAGCTTATCATTTACAAAATGTTATAATTTTATTAATACATTCACTTGCCTTCTTTTAACCAGAACTGCTTCTTAAGTCAATTTTTTCATCGTTTATCGTTGTTGGTGAAACACGTGTTTAAGGTAGGGTAGGTAGGTAGCTAGGGTAAACTTTCATAGGCATATTTTGTGGCTGTCTTCGCTAACCAGGTTATCATAAAATAGATTCTGAATTAACTTTAGTTCTACATATTGTATTTACATAATATATTTACATTTTGAAATGTTTACTGCAAGCGGCGAGCAGTAGAAGCAGTATCGTAGAGATTTAGAATTCAGTCTCCGAGTTGAAAGTTGAGTTGGAGCCGCGGCGAGTACAGATTTCTTTGCGTTTTAAAACTGAAAATTACTTCCTACAACGGTGGAGAAAGATGTGAGAATATTTATAGCAATCAGTAAACTGGATTAAACTTTTATATTCTGACGCGTTATTGTCATCATAAGCTTGTCTAAGCTTGTTGCTGGGCCTCGCGTGAGGGGTTTTTGCAAAGACCCGTGCTGGGAATGCTAGTTAGCGATCGAAGAGCACGAATTTATATATCGAAAATAAAAGGTCTAATACACTCAATCAAAATAATAATATTTGAAACTCGGTGTTTTCTGCCTACCACCTAACAACCTAGTCATCATCATCATCATCAGCCTATAACTGTCCACTGCTGAACATAGGCCTCCCCCAGAGCGTGCCACGTTGCTCGATCCTCTGCCTTTCTCATCCACTGTCTACCGGCGATCCTACAGAGGTCGTCGGACCAGCGGGTCGGTGGTCGTCCTACGCTACGCTTACCGAGACGCGGTCTCCACTCAAGGACTCGTCTGCTCCAGCGGCCATCG
>DWEE01001719.1:0-12716 GCA_018245755.1 Parelbella macleannani
GGTCTATTCCCCAGTATAATGTTCAAAATATTATAGGAATCGTACATTTCGTTGTTTATATTGCACCCATAGCAATGGCAATACATATTAAAAAATTAAAAGCCTGCAATGTATTTAAATAATTATATTTTTCTTGTTACTGGCAACCCTTGTTTAATGTGATAAGCGAATCGTATGCAGCGTCGACTGGTAATAAATAATGATCAAAGCCTTTTGAGGTGTATATCAAGTGCACATTTGACTTTAAGATTAAATTTAATCATTTATTCATTCAGCCACTCGTTTATATGAGAAATCAGAAATTAACTACTATTGACATTAATAGTCGTAAGATATGTTTCGAGATCGGGTGTAGATATTGCTAGTGTCTAGTCTAGCGTCTATCTCTTTCTATTTAACTACCATCTTCTGTCTTTTTAGATGCTTTCAGATAGACCGATATCAACGTGTAATAATAGTACTGGCACTTATGTGATTTAAACTTACATATATGATTATCTCAAATTTCAAAAAGAACTTCGTTGGCAAGTGTTGTGTGTTAATTTTACACGAGTAGCCGAATAATCGGTAGTAACATACTTATGTCAAAGAGTACACTTCCATACTCTATACTACTTTGTAGGCACGGAGAATTAAGTGCATTGACAGATAGTAGATACTCGTAAATAATGAATGTTTTATCTTATTTAATGTAATATCTGCAACAATAAAAATAAATTCTAACATTCTCTACAGTGTACCTATATAAACTGTTAACTAAACAGAATATCACACTCCTTTATAGGCGCATTACTTTTAAAAATATCTATAAACATTTCTATTCACTAATAAATTTGTAGAAGATTATTATTTTTTAATTTCTGCTCACCAATAATTGATACCGCCTTACCGCCTTGCTTTCCAACCGATTACAAAATTAAAAGAACAATTTAAAACGAAAGCTTAACACTTTGGAATAACGAATCGTGAACAAGGGGAGTGTTTGTTATTAAAATACCTTCTACCGTCATTTTCCCAAATCGTTCGCATTGAAAGTTTTCTCTTTTATATTCTTGGAAAACTCCGACGTTTTCCTTATTACAACATGGGCGATTCAATTTTCAGGAAATAGAATTATTCGAAGAAGTGACGCGAAGACCGTATAATGTTATTTTTAGATCTTACTTTTTGAATGTTTAATAATCATAACGCCGAATATATTAATTTTTTTTTCTTTTTCTACCTACCTTGATAAATAATAAAACAACATCGTTTCAATTTTTCAATTAGAGATCAGGGGCTCAAATACTGACAGGCTTCTTACATTCAAAATTGTCCCATTTTAAGATTCATACTGCAACTGTTCAGAAAACAAAATCTTGATACCTTACGCAGAGCAAAGTCAAACATAAGGTTCTTTAATGAGTGTACCGTTCAGCAATTCATATTTCTCAGCGTCGCATACTTAAGGCCCTCAACCCTTCTTATTCTGAGATGAAACCCGCACCTAACAACGAAGATAAAGCATGAAAAATGACTTAATTTGAATTTTTAAACCAAGACTATACAAAACTTTTACTTCCAAGATTGAGATATCGGCTTACCTTACCTTATCACTTATACTCTAATTTAACAAAGCAGTTCTCTTTATCTTTTCCCAATGAAACAATAACAGCTAATTTTGAAGCAGACGTCGATGAACGAAGAAGATTAACTGGTATACTGAGTACAGTCATAAATTGCTATCAACACGCAATCGAACGTTCTCAAATCATACCCGTTCATCACTCTCCGTTCATTAAATGGTCCATGACTCAATACATTACGTTGACGTATATTTATAGATTTTTTGCGACACATTTCATGTATAAATGTGAATGTAATTCAAGCAATCTTAGTAATGCTATCGAACACGCTCTTTTTTAATTACTCTTAATAAGATGAGCGACATTGATGTAGGTATATTATTCTAATTATATATACAGGTAATTCCTGGCTACTATAGACGTATAGACAGACAAGTTGGGTCGTTTCAGTTAGAAGAGATTACGAGTAATGTATTATTTGTTTATTAACAATAATATTTAAAGAACGTTTCACATCCAATAATTTCAGGATGTCAACGTCAATATTGGCGAACTGGTTGACAATAGGGTAGTCTCTCGTGCTCTTGACGGCCATTTATCGCCAGATATTATTGATTGATAAGTGACTGTGATGTAACGAGAGTGTACCTACCTACCCGGATTCCCGCCGGTTTTGATCGGTTTATTATGACGACAATGATTGTGGATCGAAAAAGGCTTTGCTGGGTGTATTATAAAGATTAATTTTTGATGCTATTAGTAGGACATAGATTTGTGACGTCACGCCGGATTGGGTACGGTCAAATGGACACCTCGCTGTGCCAGTAAGCGACTGTCGTCGTGTGCGGTAGTTTGGAGATTAGGCAGTGGATCAAAGGCTTATCTCCGCGCTCCGGCCAACGACCCGATGGGTTTGAGATAAACACTTTTGCTATCTCTATGCTAATGTATGTCGTTTATAAATAAGTACCAAGGTATGTTTACTTTCTCAATGCCACGTAAATATCTGTCTCTTTCTATTGTAACACAAACACGCCAAGGTTGATCAAGACGAAATATAGAAAAGGTACAGTAAGTATATAGAATGTCGTTTAGTGGGTTGATTCGTGAAGAGAAAGTTTTTTAGTAAAAAAAATTGCCATTAAAATCATCATCTAAAAGCAAGGTAGTTAACATGGAATCGTGTACTAAAACAGTTTAGCCTTTAATTTGAGAGGCCCTTATTACCTTCTACTCTTCGTCTACGTGTTTCTTGTAAACAAGGCATTTTGGATGGTTCATTGGAGATGGATATTGAAAGTTGTTCGTGTAATCGCGGCTTCAGTTTAGATTTTCCTGTTACAAGTAGACATAGCTATCACACTACGCTCAGACAAGGTCGTGACATGTTTGTTTACACGGCGCGGCCAGCGCTCGCCACGTCACTGTTTTGGCTGAACTCGATAATTCGTTCATTCATTCGTCCGTTCGTTCATTGATTGTTTTCGAGTGAATTCGTAGATTTGTATTTAAACTACATTGTGCTGTATGGCTGGAACAGGATAAATGGTCCAACAATAACAATGGTTTTCTCATTGAAAATTTGAATGATTTTACGCAGAAACAATTCGTTCTGCAAAATACATCGGAGAAACGTAATCAGCAGTGTTTTGGTAAACATTAATTGCACGGAATTTTTGTATTTTCCTATTATAATTTTCATGTTTTTGAAATGAGATTTCTTTAGAATCGTTGTGATTTGAAACTCGATGAAACGAAAATGCGTCACGATAAAGAAACAAACACATAAATGTATAGGATTAAATCGGTGAGAGAATGAGAGAGAGTAATATAATAATAATAATCGATTAATTTAATTTTATATAAAATATCGATTATTCTAAGTGCTGCATAGAAGACTACATGCCTTAAGAGAACATTATGATAATTTTGAGATATACATGTTGAATCACGGTGTTTTTTCCACCGCTATAGCAAGTGGTATTTGACATTAAATTGTACATAATCGTTTCTCTTTTATTTCTGAAACCACGTAAATAATAGATACATATACATATAACTAGCGCTAGCTAACGAAAAGTAAGGAAAGGATCTTTAAATATCATGTTCAGTTATTCCCAACAGTATGGTGGACAGGAATAAATTTCTTCCGACGTTTTTTTGTCCTTTTTGTTCACGGAGTAAAACACATGAAGAAAATTCAAACGCAAACAACATTAATAGGAAAAGTGAAACTTGTCTATAAAATCGAACATAAAATGATTAAGACATGAGAAAACTTCGGATTTTAGTCCTTCGCTTATTAAACTCTCGAAACTCATTTTCACTGGTATACGTAATTTTTTATCGCTGACTCGCTCACTCGGCTGTTAGTGTGATGTATTGTAGCTCCAAGAAAGTTCAGTCTGGTTTAATATAAATATTTAGCTGCAAAAGATACTATTAGTTATAAATAGATGGCTTCAGAGAATAATGATTATACTTTGGCGCGAAAAAAGCACGCTTTGTGTTTTCTGAGAATGAGATGATTAGAAATACGAAATGGACGGTCATCCGATTTGCAGTATGATGTGACTGTTCAACAGCAAAAAGTGACTGCATTACTGCTCAAATGTTGCATCTGGCACTCTACAATAAATCGACGAATAAATTGGTCCCTGAATTGTTCACTGTGAAAGTCAAACTCTCTATTTATGTAAACGAAAAATTATATCAAAATGAGTGAGCTGGCTGCATGTTTGTCGCTTGCCTTTATATCGGTGCTGTTCTCCCTAAATCTCCAATCCAGCTGTCCAAATCAGGTAGCACATGATATAGCCATAATAAAAAGTTCCGCATATTCTTTGTTGACAGAATTCTTCCGGAAGCTTCTACAGCTATCGCGTGAAGAATTCCACGCCATGTTCAAGCGCACGTACGGCATCATCTACGAGCAACACTCGTATGTGTTCGAGCAGCTCTTCGAACAGTTGGAGAGGTAAAAAATTCGAGTTGAAGAATATTTCTTCGCCTCTACTCATCAAGTCTACCACAATGCTTGGGCTATTTATAGCCTCGCATTTATGTACTCCTTTCACATGTTACCATAAGGAACTCCGGAAAAAGAGTATCTTGAAGAATTAGGTACTTTATCTACCACTGTCACCAGAATATTATGCGTAAGATTTCAAATTCTCTTCAAGAAAAATCTAATTGCCTTATAAAAGTACGATTTATAATTTTTCCTCTCCGTGTCCACGAAATATGACTTTAGCTGATTATCTTTGAATGATTATTATCACTTATCTCTTACGCAGGTACTACGCTCGGGGCGACACCAACTTCGACTCGATGATGGACAGTTTCTTCAGCATTTTGTACCAAAAGATGTTCACGGTTCTGAACTCGCAGTATAACTTTGATGAGAAGTAAGTATCTGGTACCGGCTCATACCTATATATATGTTATTCACAAAATTGACCAAAAACTATGGCATACTCACGGTTATCGACATTCTAATGAATTTTATTGTACCATATTGGTATTCAACTATTCATGTAGCTCTTGTCAAAAGATGAGTCCAAATTAGTCTGGTTGTTTTAAACTCGACGCAAGTATCGTCTACTCATGAATTGTCAGTTTCAATGTATTTCCTTCACGTCCTGGTGCCTTTGTGTACCTTCAAAGCTGTCTACGCCGATACTAGTTTGTGTCGCTTCGGTTTTACGGGCGATGAGTTGTCACAGGCTTTCAAGTGACTTAAAATCTGCTCATTGTAGTTAAAAAGAAAATTATCGACTGCCTCGCGCCTCTATTAAAATCCAATGCAAAACGTAAACGCAAACGCAAAACGCAGACATTTCGAGGTGCACCAAAGTCAGATACGAATATCTTTCAGCCGGATCTGTTCCACAATTACATCCATTAACCTTTTGACACTACGTAAATGCATAACAAACGCTTATAGCGTATCGGCTATACATACACGTGTTAATCTTACGATTTTACAATGTATTCGATTCATTAAAACGTGTCAACGCGACCCAGCAACTTACTAAAGATAGGAGAGTTATCAATAAATAACAGATTCCGGAGAGTTATTATTGAACAACTGATAACTTTCCTATTTTACGTCACATCTGATATAAACTGGCCTCGACCTCGACGTAATTCCGTAACTATGATGTTACGGGGCTATTGTGTGCGTTTTAACAGAATTCCCAGGAGTGTGTGAAATTTTGAAGTGCCTCAACATTAAAGCAATCATCACACTGTCAACCGTAATGTACGATAGATTGTTTGATAAAGACTTAGCTGCACGCGATTCCACAGTAAAAGGGGAGCTTTATTAAACAGCGCGAACACCTCGTAATGTTCATGAGCAGTCAAGTACTTAAGTTGTTTTAAGCAATCACAAATTAGGCCCCGCCCTTCGATAAGAGTATGGTTTGGAAGTTTTTATTATTTGGAGGTGTTTTATGTACTGTAGTAATAATATTCCAAATAAACTTAAAACTTCATGGTTAGCTTTGAACAGCGGACATGGAAAATCTTGTTTAGGAACAACATTGTAGCTTTCCAAGCCGAATGTAAATTTCTGCAACGAATGAGGGCAAAAAAAGAAATAATATTAGAGCCGAAGCTTTATATAAAGTCTTCATTTACTTAGTTGAAACTCCTTGAATTCTAGATGAAAATAAAACGCTCAAGCTCTTGACAGGTCGTCGACTCCCGACATGTTGGTAACACATACGAAGGCAGCCAACAGCTTAGATAATTAAAAACATGCTTCTAAAGCTGCTTTATTTAAAAAAACTCGTTAATTATTCACCGATTTTGTTTTAGAAAAAAATTATGTGTCCATATTGACACAACAAACAAAACATCTATAGATTAATAATATTATTATTATCATATTGGTCATTTAAAATTGGCGATCACCGCTTATAAAATCGGTGAACTAATCGCACACAGATGCAAAAAGTATTGTAATTTTTTTTTTCAAATAGATTAAGACATCGACTTGAAAAAGCAATGATAAAACTAGACTTTTATTATTGGAGAGAACAGCTAGTAGAATTTTCCAGACTGAACAGAATCTTAAAAGCTTGAAAAAAGAAAAACAATCAACACGTTTATAACATTAGCGAAAATTATGATTTGCAAATGTTTCCTTTTCAAAGCAATAATGTTTAATATTACGAGCGTTTCGGTTAGTTCAAAGGCAGCGTTGGACGGTTTCCATCAGACTGAGTGGTACAGTACTCAGATGTAACGCCGAAAGATGAAAAGGCCGTAGTGGTATGAAGCGGAGGTTTTACATTACACAGCGGTTTCAATGTACGGAGCACCTTGAGAGTATTTATTTTATGAATAGACTCGGTAAACCTGTGTACATGTCAGTCAACCTAACCTAAATAAATGAAGCTTAAAGAAAATATATTATCTATATGGTCGCCACAAAATATAGTAATCATAACCTTAAAATGTAATGGGGATTACGTGCCAACCCTTCCAACATTGACCTCTTAAGTTTCTCTACACTATTTGTCAAAAATTATTATATCATACTTTGTATTGTATCTCATCTATGCATGCAATTGCCCTGAAACAATTTCGTACTAGAAAGCGTCGGTTAAGCCGACCAAAATCTACCCTGTTATACACTTTCCCCCGTCCAACCCCATCTATCATGTGAGATCATTGATAAGTATACTTCTAAGTGTCATGAAGAGGAGCAGGCTATAAACCGGGCAGTGAAATTTTCCAAAGGCTTTGAAAAGTTTCTAGTAGCTTGATACTGATCTATGTCTGCCAATTTCTAGAATTTTCCACTTTAATGTGATGTGGTCATATCGAAATAACATGTGACACATACAGTCCAGAACTGCTAAAAGTTGCCGCGATAAAGTTCATGCTTACAATGTTACCATTACAATAAATCGACACTGCGCTCCTTATCCGCCAATCGCACGTTTGTTTACCTACGTGTCCTCATAAAACTGTCCCTTCTAAGTGTTTTATTCGCTTGTTTTTATAAACAACACCGTGTTCCAACTACTAACCGTGTTTCCGACACAGTGCTCCCGGCCGGTACGGAATTTCATGTCTTATTACTTCAGTGCTAAATATGAGAGTCGCTACTGAAATAATTCGAAAGTATCCTTCGTTATATGCGTTCGCGGTCCGTATGAGATCAACAATACTATTTGTCACACGCTTAAGCAACAATAGGTTTATTGCTTTATAAATATAAGAGCGTGAATGGCTTAAAGCCAGCGGGAGGTAATAAAGGCGCATTAGATGCGTTATAAAGTAGAAATCACGTGTTAATGCGACAGGAGAGGTTAACACGCAAATGTGATAATTATGGTCTAGTGTGTGGCCTCTCTGTGGTTACTTTGACGCTAGTGCGGGGAAAAGTTGCACGCGCGCGGTGGTCGCCTTTAGATGTGCACGACATTAACGCGGAACCTTAACGAACTTTTAATTTTATTCGCGTTAATGAAATCAGCGTTAGTTGTTTTTTTTTAATGTTCTGTGTTATCGCGATATCTTTGCTTACTAATGCTATTATTTGCTACATTTAGTTATACCGTTGATATTTCTTGTTGCTGAAGTAGTAACAATAATTGCGATTTTTATTTATACAGAATAATACACCCAAATAGAAAATTAACGCTGGTGCATATCACAGAATATTTTATTCTGGATGGAATTGGAACCCACGACCGCGACCTATAGTCAGGATCACTTTACATTAGATCAGCAGATCACTCAGTGTACAGTTTTACAGTTATATCACTCCACTGGATTCGCAGGCGCCGTGGAAATCATTCACACATACGAATAATAATATAATAATATCTTAGAACCTCACACACGGCCATCTGATCCCACCGTTGGCGTCAACACAGCTTCGGTAATGATAACCAGGCGTTTGATAAAATACATACATTTATTCAAATAAATATACTGAATCCTTTTATAGATCTATACTCCGAACAAATATTTATCTTACTTACTTCATCATACAAATATTTTTTTGTGTGAGAATCGAATTTACGACTACCGCCGCGCCGGCGCAGCAGACAAGTTTACTAACCACTGGGCCAATGGGCCAGCCGTAAACTCGTATGAAACAAAAGTCAGAGCAAATTAGTCAATTAAACATTGATAGATCTACCCGGAAGGAAATAGAACTTATAATCTTCTGTGGTCAGTTATAGGCTTAATTAAATTGCAATTTAAACGTTTCAGCTCATACAATTATTTTCATAACAAAGTTTTACAACATATTACACATTTCATTCGTGGAATTTTTCTCTCATTCTGTCAATTAATTAACCCGTAATCCCTCGAACTAAAATATTCATTCTCGCGTGGGGTCATTGTGACCCCATTTGAAATGGGTTAAAAAAGTAAAAAACAATTATGTCATTAAAATCAACTTTATAAAATCTAAATTGCGAACAATTTTCTTAAGAACTAAAATAATTAAATGAACTTTTTGTTAATAATCATTAAAAGCTAATAACTTATTGTATTTAGTCAACAGTTCCTCTCTCCCAGATGAACGCGACAATGTTTAGTAGGTGTAAGCAGATTTTTGTAACTACAATAATTGTTTTTTAAATATAGCTATACATTTTGGTTTGCCTGAAATAAAACACTTCTAAACGAAGCTTGCCTATTGTTAATATTTATTATATTTGTTTGTCGATCTGTAAAGTACAATTCAATATAGAAACTGATGAAGAAATATGTACCTATATATCAATAAAACGTTCTTGTTATAGATATTTGAAATGTGTGAGCGAGCACATGCGCGACATCCAGCCCTTCGAGGACGTGCCCTCCAAGCTGTCGGTGCAGCTGCGCCGGGCCTTCGTCGCCACCCGCACCTTCCACAAGGCGCTGCGCTCCGGAGCCGACGTCGTCAAGAGTATGATGCAGGTATGCCCATGAACTGGTCTCTTACCAGGTGTTCTTAAATAGAGGACTTGTAAACAATATTTTAAAAATACATAGGTATTTATTATTGCATAATATTAGATGCGACTTTAAACTGAACTAAATTTTATTTTATTGCTACTCACAAAAGAACAGAACCCCTATACAAGAACAATTTCGCTAAGTATGCCTTCAGCGAGGCCGCTGTAACAATAGCTGGCGAAAAGACTAAGTGTAGACTAAACAAAGGCTGTTTGCAACGCCTGAAAAAATATAAAACGGATTCATAAAACATAACTTTTAAGTTATCCAAAGATGTTTACTTTGGTAGATTTAGTACGGCATCTTATTATACATGGTCAGAGAAGCCCTTGAATTGATGGGACGTTATATAGCATGGGAAACGAAACCTTAGTTTCATAAAAGCAAAAATGTTCATAACAGTTAGCCTCATTAACGGTAAGTTTCACTAACCATACATAATGAATAATAGTTAACAAGATAAGTACTGAATAATTAAAAAAGAGTTGCAAGCCTTATTTTAAAAAAGCAAAATTTTCATAAGCAACAATTGCAATAACGATAATAAATAATTGACGCGGACCATAATCATAGATAACGTAATTAATTAACACCAAAATGCATAATGGATAATTAAAAGCAGTAAAGTTCAGTACGAAACAAAAAAAAATCATAATCTTAGTCGTACTGCAGATATTATTGTCAACAACCACAGATAACAAAAAATTATTAAGAAATATGAAACAGAATGTACCTACTCATATAATTGCTCTTTTTTCATTATCGTGTAAGGCGGAGGGCTTTTAAATATTTATATAGAACATTATATTTATAACATTTGATACGATCTTACCTTGACCTCTTGACCGTAGACAGACAAGTTCGGACATGTCGCAGGCTCCAATGCCGTCGCCATTTTGGGCGCGAATCACGACCATTCCACATTTGAAAGCATATCACGCATGCTATTGTAATATGATTTTGGCGGGCCGATTCGCGGTAGCTCTCACAATACACGTGAACTAATTTGCATCTTAATTATTTTACAAAAAAGTTTTCAAGCACTAACTATATGTGTTTTGCAGACGTAGGTACCTACACAAAGAGTTGTTCATATCCATTTTATATTTACAATAGGTTGTTATAAATATTGTAGGTATTTTTTTTTATTTGATTGGGATAGGATAAACCTTTGATTGAGGCTATGGACAAGATGTGTGTCCAGTGTCCACAGTTTTAACGAGCAGCAAAAGATTTATCATTATGTGTTTAAAATTTATGAAATCAGACGAAGTTTAGGCCGTAATATATTAATGGCCAAATATTTAATTAATAAATTTAAAAAATCGTGGTATAAGGCTCAAAAAAAGCTTAGGCGGTTACATGAAACAGGTCGAAGATTTTATAATACCATTCCATGCCCTAAGAAGGAAGTGACAACTTTAACACCATTTTCAAAGATTGCATTTCATAAGTTGTGTTGCCTTATTAGTTGGTCGATTTCACACCACTTTATATACATATATAATGATGCTATGTATTTTTATATCAACAAGGGCTTCCTATACAACCGGGTACACGATGTACTTGTATTTTAGAATATATTATGTATATAAGTCTTGCAACTTTTATGACCTAAGGTAGATATATGAGTCGGAATACTTGGAAGCATTGGCAACAGCGGAACATAAATGGCACAGATCTTACAATATCGGTCCTGGAATATGACTCAGTATCCGTGTATAGTGCTCCCGGCGCCGGATGACACATCCCATATTAATACTGTAATAATCATTTCAACACATGTTCTAATGTGGTTTTTTGTTGCCAAACTGACCAAGATGTCGTGATAAATACAGATTGTTTTGACAAGGGTTGCCTGTACTCGACCAACAATAAAATCCGTCGTACAAAAGATTTCACAGCGTCTTTTTAAGGACACTTTCATCATACTTTTGACCCATGTGAGCCCGTTTTTGGACGCGAGTAGAACCACGTATACGCGCGCTTAGTATCCCATCCCCTTCATCTTTCCCCGTTCTGAGGTAGAGCCCAAACGAGCGTTTATGCGCGTAGCCACGCGTATGAGGTCATTCTTTTTATCGAAGCTCCAAATACCTACAATGCATATATACACGCGTATGCCAAAACGAGCTTAAAGCGCGCGCCAAATACGCTAGTCAGAAAGAGCCTCAAGTCCCTGAATATCTTCTGCTAGAGAAATATGTTTTATCGCTATTCTAATGTGTCTCACCTCGAGCCACGTTTTCACTAGGTACACTAAAATATATTATTTATGCGAAAATCGCATGATAATTTCAATGGCGTATTTTTTTCGTTTTATCACGCTACGCAGCCCTACCAACCGTTTTTATAACTTGTCCCTCAGTGATGTCACCTTTGTTTAGTCAGTCTCGCGCGATAACCGCCACACTCGATTGTAATGGCCGCCTCATTGAGATACAATAATAATGGGCTGAGTTTATGATGATTTAAATGGTAGACTTGAATACGTTTATTGCCAGTAGGCATACAATTATATAGCGCTTAAGCATTGAGCACCGCATCCCATTACTAAGCATCGCATGTGCAATGCGCGCGAAATATAGATCGTTTATATTCGTAGTTTACGATTCATCATCAAAACATGTGACTAATATAATAACGGACATTTAAAAGTTAATAAAGTAAACAAGGAAAATACTCAAGGAACATAATTTAAGAATGATTTTCCAAAAATAATTTCTATAAACTTCCGATCGAGCTGAATCATTCGTGCGAAATAAAGATCTGTAGCAACTAATTACAGTCTGCCTAAGTTTGAACATCAACTGCAAGCGACTTCTAATTATGTACCTCCATAGATAGTTTCTTATTGATATAAACTTAAGCATATTGAATATTTCGTCTCGATTTTTTGTTGTATGTCCAAAATGGTTTTCTTTGTATGATCTTCTTTCAGTCGCCTCGTTGATCGCGTGGTTGCAAAGTGAAACTGGTGATCACGAGGTTTTGGATTGAAATACCGGGTCGGGTATTATTGGATTTTTCTGTCTTAGGTTTTCTAGTAGAAAATTTATAGTCGTGACCCGAAGTCTGGAACGGTTCACGGTGTATGGCAATAATTACTACCTATTCCAATTTGTGACGTAAACGTAACTGGTGAAAGGTGGGAGTGCACTACACTCCTCTGCCTAC
>DWEE01001720.1:0-12715 GCA_018245755.1 Parelbella macleannani
CACGCCAGGTCTCTTACGAGGTAGGTAGGGACCAGCGAGAACCGATAACTCTACACTATATCTAACGTGCTACTTTTACGTTCATCATTGTGTTTACACACCCTGGTTTCGTAAACTTACGATTCCTTTTAGTGTTATATAAATTCTTTTGGCGCTGCAATGTTTTGTTATTAAACAAAAAATTAGCAAGCTACAGTACGAAATACGTCGCATCTGACATTCGGCTGCCATATGCAGGCTGCGTTACGAATTCATAGCGTATCGTGCACCGCGCGGCCGCCCGTACCTGCGAGTATGCTAATTCAGTACTACTGACACTGCGACCGTACAAAACCTCCAACATTGATCTACTGTAGAGGTTGTATGCATGTAATCACTTAGTATCGTGTAATAGTTTACTTATGAAAATTGTTTTGTTGTTACATTACTTTGTAACGCCTATTGGTTTAATGATTGGTGACATTAACTGCTAAATCAGAAGGGAGTAAGTCCTGGGTGGGTTCAATTATTAATGTTTATATAATTTTTAATTGCCATGTGTAAAGTAATTGATAAATTTAGTAAGGATAAGGTTTGCACGGATAAATATTTGACCCTCGATGTTCGCTGCCTACACTGTAAGGAGCCTAGCGTGACGATATAATTTCTAGGTATTTTACTTAAATCATATAATAATTTTTCATACAGCTTTGTTACGATCGTTGCGATAAATGGTTAAAACGTGTTGACACCGCTTCAGGGCCAAATGTTTTTTGACAATTAACAAAATTAATGACTGAATATCATATTATATATATAATGGTGTACCTATATACCGCATATAGAATCATTAATGTATTCGATACATTCAGTATATTAACGAAACAGATCTATGAGGCGAGTAGAAATGGTAAAGTGAGGAGGCAGACCCAGGCGTACATACTTGAATAAAATTCATATTTCGTTCTACTACTGGGAATTTCGAGTTAGAGAAACCAAATAATACTAATCAAACCAAGTGCCCTTGATCAGCAGTCGCGTATCCAACCACTCGACCAACGAGACAGAGTAATAAAAAATATATACATACATTTCATTGCGGGAGCATTGTATTACAAAAAATATCGAAATATGAACAATAATTCAAATGTTAGTGCAAGTATAATCCAGTGAAGTTAAATTAAAGTGGCATGCGGGTTCGTCGCCGGTCGACGGGGCTTAGGCCGCGCCACCTGCGGCTCCGAATTTGTAGCGCCGTCTATGACTACTGCTTACTCATATGCATTTTTGTTCATTATGCACTATATGTATATTATTAAACACTATCGCCTTAAACTTCTTATTCCGAATGCAGACCTGTGTTCCCACAGATGAAGGATAAAGAACGAGAGAAAAAGAATATATTGGTATTACCTACGTATGTATACCTATGTTCATGGGCATGTTTCATGGTTGATGAAAGTACCACAAAGCGGATAATCAATGCGAATGTTGGTATATTTAATCTCTATTAGGATATAAATCTGTCCAAGTACATACTTAGACATTTTATATGTACATACACATATGTTTTAAGCCAGCTGGTCATTATAGTACAGGCTGTATCTCATTCGGGAACAGATGGACTCGTGTATCGTCCGAGGATATCATTATTATTAAATATATTAAATGAACGTTGCATATTTGTTACAGTAAAAGAAATATTCTCTTTTGTTTTGATTTCTGGTATTTTTTCATGTTGTGTGTAACTTTAATTTTGATAACACTTACCAATTTGTTTCAGATAATGTACTTTATTATTACATGCCATTGAAATCACTATTTGAGGACATTTTACAAATAAATAAATGGTTGTGATTTGACTGCCTCGTTGGTCGAGTAGCTAGTTGAAAGCGCGACTGCCGATCGGGTTGTCCTGAATTCAAATCCCGGGTCGAGTACTATTGAATTTTTCTAACTTGAAATTTCTAGTAGTGACTCGGAGTCTTGATCTATGCCCAGTGTATGGCAATAGGCTCGCCACCCACGGGATGCAAACGTAACTGATGAAAAGTGGAAGTGTACTACACTCTTCTCCATTCCTTCGGGGATTACAGGCGTGATGTTACATTTTTTTGTTACGATTGCAACTGAAAGCTATAAGACTATTAAAGAATATCCAAAGTTTATAACGCAAGTAATTACGACTAACAGTAGTTTACGTTTAACTATGGGACTTTTATGTTAAAATAACCGAGAGGAACAGTTATTCAAATCTTAGTGCAAGAACAATTCAGTGAAGCAAAGTTAAATTAAACTCGCGCACGGATTCGGCATCGGCCGGCGGAGCTAAGCCCACGCCACCTGTGCCACTGGAACTGAAAACATTTTGTTGCGCGCCTTCAATGAGTTCTGTTTACTTGATGCTATTTGTTTTACATTTTTATACACGACGTTTAACAGACCGGTATATATTTTTTTACTAAATATGTAAGTCTATTTTGTTTTTTTTTTATTTTAAATAAGTTTACATGTATTTAACATTTGTACGTATTGTACGCACGTTTATTTGGCGTGCATACCTACCAATGTCTATAACTAATGAAACAACCAATGAAATAACTTAAATATTAGATTGTGTGTAACTCAGTTGATACATCAGTAAAATATGTGTAAAGTGTATCGAATAATCTTGTAGATTCCTAATGCATTGGTGTTAGTCTCAAACGCTCGTGCAACCTCCAATTCAATTCATAAATTACAACAGATGGTAATAATTTATTGTATCTGAATAAATCTTCTGCTAATCTTTTTTAAAGTAACATTCTCTAACTTCATTTTACAGTGTGTTTTGTACTTTATATGAATAACGTAAAAAAATTATATTCTATTTTTACGTGCTATTTTGTGTTAGTGAATAAAATAACCGTGTAATTTATTGAATTTTTAAGAAAAAATAAAAGTAGTAATTAAAATTTGAAATCTCAGTTAATGGGAAAAGTTAAACAAAATGTTGTCGCTGCAGAGCTGCCTGCGCGGCTTAAAACAGTTCGTTACAAAGCTTTTGTTGCATTTGTTTACCTTCTAAACAACTTATTTCTATACGTATTTAAGAACTTATTTACATTTTTCAACGTAATTCCTTTTATAATGATTGCAGTTTGCTAGACGGTCGTACCAATATTTAAAAAATAGTTTTGAAATAAACTTGAAGTTTTATTGAAAAACGATCAGGTTTATTTATTTCTCAAGTAACTAATGCATTTTTTATGTTATGAAATCAATTGTACTAAAAGAAAAGTAACGTCAAAACGCATCTGAGTTTATGGGCACACCGTCATCTAGTATCTATATATAAATAAAATTATAGGAGTCTGCTATTATGCGTACATCATGCAAAAACTAATGAATATATTTCGACATAATTTTGCTACTTGCGAATACTTAATTGCGAAATTTTTATATATTGTAAGATTGTTAAAGTCTTACCAAATTACTACTTATAGCGATTTTTCAAGATTAGCAAGTACATTTGGTCTTAAATATTTTGTTAACGTTTTCTTCGGTGTGCATAAAATGTTATATATTGCAAATATCATAAACAACACAGACGAAGTCGTGGGCAATAAGCTACTCTATTACAAATATATAAGGTTCCAATTCTTATGTAGTGGTATTTTTTTACATCTATAAATGTTGACATCAATAGCCATATATTTAAAGTTCTAAAGTGCATCGCACAGGTCATTCCGAAAATCTATGTATGTACGTGTAAGATTTTGCGGGGCAGTGTGGCCGATGACGGTAATACTAAAACCTTGTGAAGCAAAGTTAAATGAAAGCTGCATATGAATTCGATGTGACCCGCAAGCTTAAGGCCGTGCCACCTGCGCCACTGAAAACACAATTTGTGGCGCGGCTCTTGTCACCGTTGTTTACTTTTATGCAATTTATATTTCATGCTTATGCGCGGTGGTTTGCGCGGATATTTATTTAAAGCTTTCTTCTCGTACGCCAGCTGTTGGCCGCGAGTTTGATTTGTTTAACGACAATATTCAATTGTTTTATCTAAAACCCTAACCCCAGATTAAAGAAAAAGCTTAAGTAATTTAAAAAAATATTTCTTTCTTAAATTATTTCTCTGAGATAATAGAAAGTTTTAATTTTAAATATCAGTATTTAAATCTCTCAGTATCTCAGGATAATAATGCTGATAGACGTTGTCAGTTAGGATACATATTAAGTTAAGTTACGCTAAGTTTTTAAATTTAAATCTTATACAAAACAGTCAATTTGTTACTGAATACGGAAGCTGTAGAGCTTTGTTGCATGAGATTCATGAGATTACTTCATTTACAATCGTTAAAGTTTATTGATGGTCATTTTAGATCACCACACTTTTATTATAGATTTAGATAGATGGGTATGGTTTATGGAATATTTGGTTTACCGCCTTATTTGATTTAAGTAGGTACTATACGGTCCACATTTGGATATTTACAAACACTAAAAATTTAACTAAAGCAAAATTAAAATACCTCATTCCATTTAATATACACACCTGAACAGGGTTCTTCATAATTTCAGGTCAAATTTAACTGCTGACAAAAATAACTAAACATCCTAATATACACCAAAAAAGAAAATTAACGGGTACAGATTATCATCATCGCTCATAACTCTGTATTGGCGCAATTTTTTCGTAAAAGAATTATTTGACATTTTTTTCCACTCAGCAAAAGCTCAAACGGCACGCAAAAGGAACAATACATGATATTTTGGTTACTTCCTGTCTCGAAATTCTGACCTCGTCAGTGAACCGAGTAAACGCCGCAAAACAAAGGTGTTCGTGTAATGATGGGTTAGAAGTGGGGTTCGAGGTTAAATTCAAAACAAAATAGAGCCATTTGCGGTGAGTGGCCAAAAAGAATTTTATACATGCGAATAGTTATAAAAATAACATAATAATATGACATTGTTGTGCCTACCGTCATTTAAGAAGAGCATACTAGTAGGTACTCGTAAATTATTACCTGTCCCAATTTCCGAGTTTAAATAAACCGAACAACGCAGGAACGTAAGATATAATCGTTAAGTTAAATATTTAATAGGAAAATGTGATTATGATTTAATATGTTTATATTCGAATATGAAATAATATACGTACCTATACTGAAATTTTATTAAGTCAAGGTAACATAAACATATTAACTGTAACTATTTGGCGCTCTCTACAGTTTCTGTAACAATTATAATTCACTAAAACTGTATACCGCGTCGAGTGCCATAAATACTGTCCGAGTTTAACTTGAAAGAAAAACTTCCGAACGTTTTGTTTCATATTTAAAAGGTGTGTAAATAGAGGAGTGGAACAATGGTAAGAGCAAACAAGATCATAAAACACGTCACAGGAAAGAGCCTATATATAATCAGCTTAGTGATAAATTGGTAAACAGCACGCCACCGACGCAGCTGCTTCCGGCCTCGACTGACGCCTCACTTCGCTTCGCAGTTCCTTCGCTAACTAACACCGCCTAGCGACCAATCCAATCTATTGAGTAAACCTGCTCATCTCTATAATATGATCAATGTTTTTATTTGTTTGCAAATCTAATTGTTATGCCATATTGATTTTTAGATGTTACCAATATTTAATATTATGTAGGATAATAATAAATATTCTAATTTTAAAACCTGTCTTTTATATCGCATATCTACTTAAATATAACTCGGGAGAGATAAGTTAAGCTAAATATAAATAAAACTCTTCAAACTATTCTCCTTAAAGCCACTAAATCCTTGAGGCAGCGTAGGAAAAAATGTAAATCTTTATTTAATGGCTCTTTCGGGTTTGGACACTTAGCAGGACTGATGGCCACCGCAGATCCTATCTGTAAACAACTTGAGAAATAACTGCTAAACCCGTGAAAACATTAATTCCCGGGTAACTTCACTGTGGATGGATAACCTCAGTGCTGTGACATTAGAATTCTAGAAATCTGTAAGTTTTGCTCTAAAGAGTTCATATTTTTATTATACTGCCAAAGAATTAGACAAGTTTATACATAGTTATATGTAGGTATATGTAATTTAGTATTAGTAATAAATACTACTGTTAAAGTGTAAGTTTGAGTGTAAGTTCGACTTAAATGCCGTTGTGTATAACTCAAATAATTATGATTTCGATGTCTTGACGACTTACTATTAGCTATAAAAATAGATAATAATGAGGCTATTGAATATATTATATTGGTGCTGTGTATACATTTGCATAAAGTTAAAATTATCATTACAAAATACATTATAAATGTTTGTTGGAAGAATAACCATGTGTATACGAGTAGTCTTTTCTTACCTGCTATAGTGTAGAAAACCGTCAACAAGGCTGAGACTGTAGCCGCTCTGAGGAGGCTGTGCATTGTCTATGAGACGCGTTCTTCCGGGCCCGACATTGGAAACAGTTTACAACTTCACAGCTGAACATTCGTCGTCCTTTAACTTTTTCATTATATACAAAATGAAGTATACTTCAACGCAGTGCGATATTCACAATTCACCCCTCTCGGATGTCTCATCGTGCGACCTAGAACAAACATACGGCATTACTAGGCTAGTGTACTCCACAAACGAATACCATTTACAATTAGACCTTTACATACGGGCTCGTCAATCGATCTCCAGTTAAAGTGGACTATTTACTTTGTATACTGATGGTTGTAATAAGTATAAATTATTTGGAGGACGAAACTTTTAGTACATATTATTTAAGGTTTTAGTCACAGAATTATCAAATGTACTTGAACATAAATATAAGTTCACCTTAGAAAATCGTTTGTGTTTAATATCATTACAATAGTTTTATATTTCAAATTATCCTCGTTTTCTGCGAAACTTGACAACCTATACTTTATTACCTAAGATTTACATAATAATAGTCACATTGAAAATACGAGATATTATAAATAAATTATATTCAATATTAGGTAATAGAAAAAAGCACCCTGTTATAAAACAAGACAGCGCAGTTTGCTTATGGGCAAAATGAATATTATATTAAAGTGAATTTCCTTCTAACGGTATAAGAATGTCAAAGGAACGAGGAATCTTTCTACTGAGCTTGCTTTAAAATAAAGTTGCAAAGAGCCCTGGCGCTTTTCTATTTGTTTATTGCGATTAAATAAACGCGTAACTTAATAATTGTAATTTTTTGAATGTAAAAGAATGATAAAGCAACGCGAATGTTAGTAGACGCAAGTACTAAGGGAGACTAAGGCTCACTATCTTGATCAAATAAGCTACTGTCTGTAAGGATAATGATATTTGGCAAGTGGTGATTTCTGCCTACGTCGTAAGAGGTGTAGCGTGAAAATATAATAACAAAAAAAATAAAGGATTGTTAATATTGTTTAGTTTGTTCTTCCAACCGTTCTGACTCAAATTGGCGAGAACACTAAGATATGTATTCCTATATGTTATCGACGACTTCTGTGCTGAAATTTTTTTAACGTCATTAAAGGTTTTTTTTGTTTCCGATATGCCTCCTAATTATAACTACTACGACCACGTGTCCAAGAGTGTATATCCTTACCCTACGATGCACAGAAACCTTTATAAGTCCTACCTTTATAAATGAATACCTTTATAAGAGAATATCAAATTTACAAGTATACCCGCACTTTGTATCTTAATTTAACAATTAATCTGTGAATGCCAGTGAAACATTGCAACAAATTTTGATTTTTAATATAATAGTAGGTACTTTTAAACATTTGTATTTATGGAAAAGTAATTCATCGACTTTCAACTAATTAACGTAGAATAACAATTAAATTACCACGTGTTTTATTAATCAAAGATATTTTTGCCGCCTCTAATCGCTTGTTATTTTATAGCGATTTAACGTTATATTACACGGCAATACATTCCTTTTGCGACGCCAATAGCCTATGGCAGTACACCTTATGCCGCACCGTATTGTGTCAATAAGAAAAAAACACAATTACGAATATAAAATTAAAATATGTTACATTGAACAATGCTTAACATAAATACATAATTACAAAAGTCGAATTGAATAAAGCTGCTATGTGTAAATCGATCAAAACTCGATTAAATTGCTCGGTATCATATCTATAGACAAGTAAAATGTGTAGGTATAGTGCACCTATCGTGCTATGGCACGCGACACCTACGTACATCAACCTACATCGAATTGCGCCATCTGATTAAATTCATGCAACATTCAATTACCATTTCTCACTAGCCTGATACGAGAGACACGTAGCACTTAATTAGGAATTCATTAGGAATTCTATTGCAATACGAAGTGATACACTACATAGATATTAAAAGCTTCTACGACATGTCATATGTAAATCAATAGTATTAATATAAAAGGCATATGCAACTCATAATATCTCGCCTGTATTTCATGAGAGGGTTAGGCAGAGGAGTATAGTACATTCATTTTTGAACAGTTATGTTATATATCCCATTTAATAGAGGGTAAACCTCTTGAAATTTACCGAGTACAAATCTTAACTCCGTGCTGCTACTGAGAATTTGAGGTTAGTAAAACTCAATAATAGATAGATTGCCCGACCCGAAGCTCGAACCGAAAACCTCAAGATCAGCAGTCAGGCTTGCAACTATTAAAGTGACGAGGGAGTATACCATTTATGTATCAATATTTTACTCATAATTACAATTAATTCATATTACATCTTCGTTAGTATCGCAACGGTTCTAGTCAAGTAACATCGAGGGCAACCGCAGTGTCTGGTAGGTTGGCCAGGATGTTCTTGTTCTTTATCGTACAGCAACTTTTAACAATTTTCATCCTTTCACCATTCTATTGCTGGAACATGTGTCTCCTCTCAGAATGAGAGACTTAAGGCCGACAATCTGCAACGCTGGACAAGTGCCTCCTAGCAGACTTCATACGCATCTTTGCTGTAAAGTCTAAAGTGTGCAGGTGTCCTCACTACGTTTTCCCTCGCCGTTATATAACAGTAAGTGATATTTAATATCAAAATGGCGCGCACATCTGAGAAAATATGCGTTTTAAGATTACCGTTGGTTACTGTCGTCAATTAGTTATTATTTTTTCATTGATGAGTGGAAATATTGGGATCAAACAATCGAAGCATTACATGTACTCGTTACAGCTTGTAGTTTTTTTTTTGTGTAAGAACGTTTGCAGTTCAGTGAAAATACGGCTTATGTTTTACGGCTTTAATCGGGTTTTTTCTCTCCGCTGATCATTTTATTTCTGTGAGCTGTTTTTCGTTTTACAGACTTAAGTCATAAATTCGTAAACAGTTGAAATACGAGATTTAAATTAAAATCAGTAACTAGTATTTTATTGCATAAAACATAAGCTGAATGAACATTAAAAACACATTAATTCAGAATATTCCTTTTATCAGCTTTACGTAAAAGCATAAAATGTGAATAGATTTTCCGTTCATAACATAAAATATATTAAATTGCTATTGCATTTTCACCTTATCAACATTTCCTTACGTTGGGAATATAGATAAATTAAAATATTAATGTTACTAACTCGTAACAAGAACATCAGTTCATATATTATGATTGATATGAATAAGATATTCATATGCCAATCGGAGCGCGCATCGTCGCATACTTTATTTCTGTAAACGTAAATACCATTAAATCTCTTATTTGGTTACATTGGACGCTTCATAAAGTATTCATTTTACATTTCAAGTCATGATATATTGTAGGGAGTTGTGCATTTTACTCGATATCGCTATAACTTGATATGGTATGCGCTGACTTTTAAAGAGTTATGTTTAAGTGATGCATTATGTAAATCGAAAGCTTTCACGTTATTTTGCAAAACGTAGATTGTTCAGAAAAGCAATAGTTATGGGATTGAATTTAACCCGTTGTATATGATTTTATTCCATTTAGTATTAGTTCTTGGTATCTCCATCTCATTGTCTAAACGAAACGATTATTTATAAAATTTTACAGACATTGCCGGTTTCAGATCAATAACTTATTGAATAATACAAATATAGAAAACAGACAGAACCTTATAACAAACTATCCTCTAGACAAACTGAGCGACAAGAATTATTCAAACTTGTATGAAAAAGACGTGGGGCCCTACGAAGTTGCTTATAATGGAAATTTGATAGGTCGTCGTGTGTTGTAACACTTGAATGTCGGGTCCCAGGTTTGCTCGCCTCATCGTATAAATAAGCGTGAAGGAGTGTGGCATCACGCGATGTGGTCGTTAACCCTGCTTCACGGCGCAGTAATGAAAAGGTGAGGTGAGGGTGTCAGTGTGGCTCCAACGTAACCACTACAACGCAAGCCGACGATTATAATTACCGTAGATAAAATTAAATCTCAAGGGGCGTCGCTGATAGCTTAATACGAGAACTTGAACATTTATTGCTTTAAAGACAAATTCATTTTCAGGTATCTTGAATACGTCGTCCAACTACGAGTAGGTACAATAATAGATGGTCAGTCCCTATTATTATTAGAGTACCTACGATGGGTAGTCCTTGTTATTACTTGTAGTACAAATTTGTGTGCTGACGAAACGGAACAAATATATTTTGCTTAAATCTTTTTAGCATAGTAAAGAATTCAGCGCTCATCGCAGATGGGCTGCCATGCGAAAAGTCTATTGTTGTCATTAGCTTATAGCAAATATTCGGTTGCATTTTAATGCAATTCATCTAACACTGGCGCTTTCCACTAAATATTGATTGCTTTTTATCACTCTACATAGAATCGTAGCTAAAAATAAGTCTTTATTCGATGAAAATTGACCCAATAATCTGACGATTTTATTAAATCACGAAACTTCTGTAAAGTTTGAAATACTCGCCGCCGACGGCCCGCCGTATTGGATTGTCTCACTGGTCATTATAGGCGTTTATTTGTAAACTTCTGGATGTTAATCAAATTGTAATCGGATAAAAATGAGATAAATAGATGTAAGTATATCTACAATAAATAATGCATTATGTAAAGGTCATGATATATACAATTACCTACATATCTTTTTATGTCTTAGTTCTTGAATGACAACATAATTGTAGAAGCAAGCCTATGTAAATAAAATGCAAAAATAATCAATCTGTGGAAAAATTAAAATTTTAACATAAATAATGAATGCGGCTAACATGACGTTTTAATTCTAACCTTTATAAGCGTAAAGAAAGGAGGCGGAAAGCAAGGTAAAACAAGATAAAAATGTCAATAACTTTATTCTGTAAGCTCTGAATAGAACGGGAACATTGCATAGTGGAATGTCAGGGAAATATTTTTGAAAAGGTTCGCTTTTCCAAAGCCACGTCGTCGTCGTATTGAATGCGTTTTAATGAAAAAACATGCGCCGATTCGCAACAGTCAAGGGAATTAAAACCTCCGCGCGGCGCTCGCGATTTCAAATGCATCGGTCGGAATTTTCATTTGGCCGAATATTATTTCCCAGAGGGAATTTTTCAGTCCCGGTCTGTTTAAATTGATGGCCGCGATTGATAAATTTTGGATTAGCGCCGGCACGTGCATACCTGCTGGGCGATTGTTAACTGTTCATTAATATTTATTGCGCTAACAATATTAACATCGCCAGTGTTGATAATACGCAAAAATTGTAGCTTTCGATAACGGACGTCCGGCTTAAATCGGGTAGAATATTTCGCAGCAGTACACTGGGAAGTGCAATTACATCTCGCCACACCACAAGACGACGCAGTGGCGTAAGTAATGAGTTCTGAAGATAAGAACCGAGGAAAAAAGAACAATACACACATACATATATATATACGTTCATTTGTGATTTTTCACGGCTACAGAATACTTGTGTGGCGAATGGTTTTAAGTTCAAAGCGTAAGAGAATTAAAAGTGCCTACAGCGACCATCAATGTGATTGAAATATGGCTATAGTGCATGACGTCTGACGAACATCTATTCTCTTGTGTTCATCCCCATATAATACAACGCGGGTTTTTGATGCGTACGCACTCCGACTTATTTATTCTAACGTTCGCATTACATGAAGTAGTGAATAATGAAAAGTTGCGATTATTTTAGAGACTAATTTGTTACTATTTTCTTCGAGTATTCGTTTGACATTGATTGCGTTGTAATGGCATATAAGCCAACTTTTTAATATTAATTGCTCATTGAATTGGTAGTAATATTTTTTTCGTTTTTTATTTCTTTGTTTTTTATGTAATCACGACAATGTCACGATATTATTAAGTTTATTCTTATCTTGTAACGTATAATTTTACTGCCTTGCAGCCAGAGAAACAAGACCTTACTTTTGACAATTGTATAATGACGGCAAAGTTGATAGTAAGTGTATAAGTTGAATAACATTTTAATACTGATAACATGTACCTACCTATTATTAAGTTCTTGTAACTAATATCGACTTCAAAGTTTTTTATGACATAAAGCTTACGATATATTATTTTTCTTGTTACTCTTTTTATATTATTATGGTAATAAGCCAAATTATGCTTAGAATAAGAATAGTTTTAAGGCGTAAGAATAATTATTTATACATTAAGTCACTATTATAAAATATTAAAATAAATACTCTAACGATAATAAATTATAAAATTAATAATACCGTGTGAAAAACTTCAATATATGTGTACATCCTGTAGTATTTTTTAATTTTTTAAGTGTGTAAGTATTACTAAATAAACTTTAAAAAATATTTTCATCTATAAATAGCTATAACGAATTTAAAAT
>DWEE01001721.1:0-12714 GCA_018245755.1 Parelbella macleannani
CTATAATAAAATAAATCTAGATGGCAATGAAATGGTGAAACGGAACGTACTTATGTAAAGTATAATTTAAAAAACTAGTCGTTATTAAATTATTCATAATATATTTCAACAATTTTATTATTTCCTGGAAAGGTTGTATAATATAAAATTATGTTTTTTCCCCCATAATTTTTCACATTTATTGTTATTTTCTAACCTATTTGTGAAATTAGTTTTAAATCTATTCTGTTTGATCTTTTGTGTCGGAATGTTTAATGGTTGATGGTATTGATTTTTTTAACATCAATAGATAAAAATAACGAAGATAGTAAGTTAAACAGCTTCTTTATTTAACATTTATTTCATCAACAAAAAATTCATGTAATATGAAAAGTAATAAAATAAAAAGTATGTTTGGGGTGTAATACATACTAATTTTCACATATTTATTTCGGGATACCTAAACGATAGCATTAATACTTATACATTCATAAAAAATAGGCAAAATTTACAAATAAAACAAAGAAAGCTATATTTTTAATTGTGCCAAACAACAAAATGATTATTTCCTAAAAAAAGATCTCATAACAAAAAAAAATTAGCGAGAAAACAATTAAGAAATCAGCAAAAGGAATAAACGAAATCTTGAGATATATTAGGTATGCTAGCCGCCTTCTTCCTCGCTAGTGGAAGCATCTTCAGCGATGTCTTCCACATCCGTGGCGTCCGTCTCTGGAACGGAAGTGGGCATTGACGTTGTTGGGGCGCTCTCCCCGTCGCCTTCAGTGCGGTCATCTGTCGCACGAGATTGATGTATTTCGATGTTAATTCGTGTATTATTAAAAACAACGAATTAATTAGATGCAATTATTTTTAGTTGATAATAATTTTGATACTTATGCAGAGATAAGTGCAGTCGTTGATAAATTGCAAACCGCTTTTTCATATATTGCCCTTTTTGAAGGACTATATGGTTATTAAACGCGGATAGGTTAGTTAGAGATGTCTTAAATATATGACATCATCACGCACAAAAATGTAATTAAACCATTCAGTAATTAATGTACTTACTATTACCATTGTAAGTATTTGATATAGCGCCATCTTTTGTTGGATATTGTAAATTAATACATGTCTTTAGAAATACTTTGATCTGCTTTTTCATCAAATTCTTTTAGAGCCGATAACGAAATATCAATCACGCATACATACATAATGATTTTTTAATTGAATACATTTAGAGCAACCTACTGATTATGTTCAGTAGTTGTTCTGATATAGAAATTTTATGATCAACTGAGTTGACAAATCTTTCGACATATACCTAACTGGAGAAAAACTACTTACATAAAATATTAGCGGCACGATTTGTATAATTTTCCAGTGAAGTTGTAACAAATAATCCAGATTCATTAACGCACCTGGAATGTCTTCCGGTATTTCTAGACCCCCTTGCGAATGTCCCTCCGTGGAAATATCTGTTGCTTCGCCCGATTCATGCGACAAGCTTTTAGATTGGCTTACATCAGGAATAACTTCTGGTGCTACCTGGAGACCGGTACAGAAAAACAAACTTAAATCATAACAACATCAACATTAGCCTATCTCAGTCCACCGTTGGACGTAGGCCTCCCAATGAGCGGCTTTTCGCATCCAATAAAATAATGACTTTTATTTATAGTCATTAGTTTGAGCTTTCGAAGTATGATAGAGACAGAGTAAAATAGTAGTAAATAAAAATATGTTATTTAAACTGTAAGATGTTGAGTAATATTAACAAAACCTATACAGAAAAACTTAGTTACCTCAGCAAAGGATATCGCATGTCCTGATGATACTTGACTTGGTAGGCGACTTTGTCGTGGTGTAGGCTCTGGTGGAATACTTGGCATGCGGCTTTGACGACCTCTGGCTGATGACGAAAGATACATACTTTACTTTGAGCTAAGTATCACAAGAATACTAATTTAGATATTTCATTCCACCTCTTGGTTAGGCTTGGATTTTTTTCTAAAGTAATAAAGGAATCAGTCTACTTGTACCTCCAGCTCCAGTGTAGCTCTGTGTGATGCTTGGAGTTTTACTCGTGCGGTGCTCAAAAGCTTCTGACATTGGTACTTGAGAAGGCTGGACCATGCTCTTCGTGGATCTTAGCTCCGTCACCCGACTGGCTGCCCTTGAGCGTTCTCCCCGCTCTTCATTCTCCATCACATCAGGCTCGACATCTTCGACGTGAGTGAGAGCTTTTTGAGGATCGTAAGGCAGGCCGAGGTTTTCAATGGCATGTTCATCGAACATAACAGCTACGTCATCTTCTTGTACTTGAATGTCCTGTTCAACGGACAACACGGTACAGAAATATTTTTTTCAGGTGTCTACCTATATCCGATTATTAAATTTTTTCGGGAGATTTCACTCAACACCTTTATAATTACAGTAGAAATACGGATAGCTGTTAACAATGTGTCATTGCCACTTACAATAAGCGGTCCCAGGTCGATCTCCCTGGACGCAGCTATGTCTAACGGCGGGCCGAGACGCGACACTTTCGGGCCCTTCTTCAGACCCTTCTTTGGCTTCAGATGATCGAGAAGATTTCGTCGTACGTGATAACCCCTGTAAGCTGCCTGGGTATGCAAACATTTTAATATGTGAATAAATCTCGTAATTTTAAATATTGATTATCTATATTATCAAGCTCATAATAACCTATAATAAACAACCATACATAGTATGGTCGTTTAATATGGATATCTCATTTGTAACATTAAATTATCTATGTAGTGATATTTATAGAAAATTATATAATATGTGGTTACTCATATATGAACTGTCTTTTTTATAAGACAATCTGTATCTAGTTTGGATCAGATGAACATAATTTCTAAGTTGTACTGAGATATTATTATTGAGATTAGCGTTCTTATAATTTATTCCCTCCGAACATTTTATCGAGTTTGTATTGATGTACACAGTCTTTGCAAACTATTCCTACTCAAGGACTTCATGAGTAGAATCAGTTTGCAGTAATGGGGTACCAAGATACCTGTATTTTCTCCGCAGCTCTGGTGAGTTCGTTAAACGAAGGTTTTGTACTTTTGTATATCTGTAAGGTGCGTTCGGCGGCGATCTCCCACGTCTCTTCTGGTGTTATTCTCAAGGTCTGAAATGATAATATCAAACAGAAGAGAATCTAAAACTAAGTGTTTGTCAGAATACTAATACTCTAGAGGCTTTTCTGCCGCTCACATACTTGCTCCAGAAGTTTCTTCCTGTACCAGTAATCCCGGTACGCGTTCCTTGCGATTTGACAGACTTTAGCTGTTTTAGGTTCATCCAGAACCACTTTGTTTAGTACCCTTTTCACTATTTGAGCTTCACGGACCGCTTCTACAAAAATTTCATAGTTAATTTATGATTGTTTTGAAATAATAATTATCTAAACAAATGTATTTATATTTTTACGTATTTTTTTTATTTCATAAATCTGCTTTTTGTTATTGTTTTTACTGGCTTGCTAGCTGACATGAATAAAACCCAACCCGACCTCTCGGTCCTTCTCGCAAAGGTTCTCTCGAAGCTTAGCCAGTCTGAGTCAGAACTTAAATTGAAAATATCTCAATTATACATTCATTGTACTTACATAGTTTTACTGTGTAACATTGAAAACGTAGATGTGGCTTAATACTTCAAGTGAAATATGTATATATAAAAATATTTCTAAAATGGATTACAATCGACTTTTCATGAGAATATCGCGACATTATAGAGATGTGCGAAAACTCTATAGTTATATAGTAATATTTAAAATGTTATAGACACCAGTTTTTTATTAATGAAAAATGTGTGTATATTTAAAATACGATTAGGTGTAGCTCTGAGAAAGTAATGTTTATTTGAGAATAAAATACTACTCCCAAATATAACGCACATGAATCGCTTAACACTAAGTTTTTACACTTGACTAACGCAGATGATCATGAGGTAGATTTTGAGATGGGCAAATCTATATATCATGGATATTTCGTTCTGGGTTATTGTATTCCCGACTCTATACATGTCTCGTCAGTCCTGGCAAAGTGGCTGGCAGTGGTTGGATGCGAAGAGTTCGAGCTGTAAATCTCGATCTCTCTGCATCAAGCTCGAGAGCTCGATGCAGAGAAATCCAGCTCAGTGGCCTGCCATTGGAGAGGCCTGTGTCCAGCAGTGGATGAAAGTAGGCTGATGATGATGATCAGTTTTTTACCTTTCCCCTCCACAGTTTCTAAGCCTTCAATTTCTTCTTTTATAACATCTGCTATGGTTACAGCTTGTTCGCCTGTCAGCCCAATTTCTGTCAAATGCTCTTCGACTGAAGGGCGACAATCGCACAAGTCGTCCAGGACCCTGACAGCCAGGATACCGTGCTCCCGGGTTATTAGAAGCACTGATAAATAATTCGCTATGAAATCATAGATTTTCGCTGGTTGCTCCCGAAGAACCTGTTGAACGGTTGGGACTTTCATTTAAAATAAGTTTTGGTGAATTTGTTTAATAATAATTACATAAAAAATTTTACTAGCCCGTTGGTGTAATAATAAATGCAGCTTTTAAGTGGAGGATCGTAGGTTCCATTCTTACCCAGGTCAGATTGTGAGATGAGCACCAGTATTGGTTCTGTGTCTGGGTGTAAAAACTATTTGTATAGGTATATATGTATGTATTTATATGTAGTTAGTCAGTTGACTCTCAACCTGTTTTGGGATCAAATAGCAACATCAAAAGACGTTCCAAGTTTATTATTATTTATTTATACAGCCGAAAAAAAATGGTTCTATTCCCAACATAGTCTTGAAAAGAGGAAAAAAGAGATAGGGTCGTAGTCAGAAAGAATAAGAAAGCACACAAAATGCGCACCAATATTTATATTCTAATATCATTTAATGGTGTAGTAGACACTGCACTAAAGCCACTCGGTCGTCGGGATTTTTTATACTAGAATGTGTTTCTAAAAACCAACCGTGTGAATGATTATTTAACTTATTTTTCTAATAACCCGCGATCACTCACGCAAGTGCCATTAACAGGTCATAATTTAAACTTAAGAGAAAAGGGTTATTTTTCTATTTTGCGACACGCCCGTCTGACTAGCCTCAAGTGGCCAGAAGTGGCCATTTCGGGAAAAGAATGCGTGTGAAACCACGTGGCGATAACGATTGTTCCATATGGTCCCGTCAACGCTTGTTTATAGAGCCCAACTTGCATTATCTCGTGATTAACGTCGTTGGCGACAACAGATGTTATAGCAAAAAATGAAAATGTATAGTTCATTCTCTTATTAATTTATAAATCAATTTTGTGAACGTAACTTGATAATTGAAAAAAATTGAAATCTTGCCCTAGAAATCCTTAGTTGCACTGAATTGAAGAGTAAAGTACTATGAGTACAATAAACCCTCTGTCTACATAATATTGAAGTCTAAGTATGAAAATAACTGTTATAAATCACTGGCCAACCAAAAGACGACAAAGAAAAAAGGGGAGAGACCGCAACAACTTGTAAGGCACGTACTCGTGACGTAATTGACTTCGATATCCTTGTGATCAGAGCGGATGTGGGTGGAAAGGAAGTCAAGGTCGCTCTTGGTACGTGTTTACAAAGCATTCGTTTTCGGCGTGTCTGCGTGTTATAGTTGAAATAGTCTTATCTACCCTATAAGCAAATGGCTGTGAATGTACAAGCATTTAATGCTCGTTTCTTCGGAAACATTTTCAACAGTTCTAAATTTATGTTCGTCCCTATTTTCTTAGTAGTGTTATTGTTTAGGATTGACTGACCTTCTGAGCGATGTTTTTAGTTACTTTGTTAAATGAAATACATTTAAATAGAACATACAGATACATTAGTCTTCGAGGTAATAATCATGTATCAATAGCCTAATAATAATTAACAAATAGTCTATAAGTAATATGACTTATATGAAACTATTAAGGCTTTTGAGGCTTTTTTTGGGTCTTTTCATTAACTTCGAAAAATTTGAATCAGACAAAAGGAAGGAAAAATCTATGCTCACCTCTCGGGAGATATCTGACATGAGTTCTTTGAGTCCTTCGGGAATAGTGAAGACATTAGCGCAACCATGTTTCTGCAATAATTCGTTCATTTTAAAACCTTCGCATATAATTGCATTGGTTAAATGTCACATTCTCAGTAATGTCATTGTGGTATTTCCGACAGGTTTCATTTCGTTTTTTATGACACTTTTAATTGAATTATTTATTTCAATTATTTGTTCTACACAAGAGTATTTTTTGTTTTTCCTACTCGTATTAGTTCTGTTCGAAACCTTGCATTCTATGAAATTCTATGGCTTCAATGCAAAATTAATTTCTTAATCGAGTTCTAATACATTCTTGTCTTTGTGCCGAATTACTTTTAACTTTACTTGATGGATGATATTGATAAATATTTTCTGTTTATCTATCTCTTTCTTAATTAAATCATCCTAAATTATCCGAAGAATAAAAAAACTAAGATGTTTATTGAGGGTATTCTGTTATTAAATATAAATTTCTTATTTTATTTGCAATGTTTCTGTATTACAAATTGCTATGCATGTTGCAATATTGTTGTAAGAGTTATGAAGAATTCATTAGTTCGTTTAAAGTTTTAATACTAAGTTCATTGTTTCAAATCATTGATTATTTGACCTTTTTGATATCCATTACGAGTTGATGCGCCATCGGAAATTCATGTTTGGATACTCTGGATTTAGTTATATTTTTGGATTTATTAATTTAATGACAATTTCTTACGCAGTTTCTAATACGTTTATCATCAATACATTTTTAGGATTAGGTAGGTATACATACATATATTGATTAATTGGCGAATAATGGACGATTAATAATTGTTCATTTTATACGCAAGATATTATGCGTTACGAATGAATAAATATAGCATTCATAGTTCATTTAATGTGATTTACAATTAAAGGTGATTACAGGCTTGACTAGAATAACATTATTTTCTTTTTGTTCTTTTTTTGAAATTTAATGTTAAGTAAGGATGGACATAGCTATGTTAATTGCTGAAAAGTGACGACTGACGTAGTAAAAAATTAACGTTCTCTTTAGACTGACACATACAATGACACACAGACACACAAACATTTTACATAGGAGTAATAGGTACGAGTAAGTATATGAGTAAGTTGAAGGGATTCCCACACGTGGAAATATTCTTATCCTGGGTAATAACAATACCAAGTGATGCAGTTTATATTGATATTCGTGTTGTTTGTTCTGTGTTTGGGCGTCTATAAGTACATATTTACATATATATATGTAGCTTATCAGCAGCCTGGTTGTCGAAGCACTAGCTCTGGACTGTTTGTGATTAGATGGCTGTGTATAGTGGCCCAATATATTAACTAATGTACATATGTGAAATGTCTACGGATCGGAACTAAAGTTTAACTTACCGACTACATTAAGATTGAGTCTTTCATTAATTTAGTCCATTAGTAACTTACGCCTTATTATCCTTCCCTTGGCTTCTAAATCCTCTATCACATAATAATATAATATATAACATTTCCTATTCCTCATACAACCACATCCTTGTTCATTTTGGACCTAATTATCGCGAATAAAACGAAGTAATGATTATAAGTCGCAGTTCAATTTATAGTTGTCTTATTCACCCAGTGCAATGGCGCGATTTCGTTCATCATACGATTGTCGACCTTATATGTCTTTGTTTGCGTCGTATGTTAAAAGTGTAACGTATTTTATTTCCGCAATTTTTATCACTACCGGCTGTAACACCGTGTGGCGCGGACGGGTTGAGTGTGAATCGACTGTGATCACTATCGTCTTAAACACACGTGTGTCTGTTAGCTTTGGTGATAACTGTGTGTAAATAGAAGATATCGTGGTTTCGTTAGTTTTGAAATGTGCTTGAGGTGCGCTCAGTTCAAGACTGTTGGTGACACCGGCGTCAGTATTGCTAAATGTGTACTATCAAAGCTACCCGCTGAGATGTAGTGAAATATGTGCGCTGATTCATTTATGAAATAATACGATTTATGTGTATTTTGGAATATTTTTTATGTTTCATATAACTGTTTTTTATTCCAAATGACCTTGTATAACAAGTCAGATTGATATTACAGTGATAAAACTTATTTATATTGACAAAGATGGAGTTGACAACAGCGAAGACACTAGCAATGGTGGCGCTTGGCCTTGGCAGCTTTTTAACGGGTATGATACCAGCTGGAGTGTCAGAAAGCGCTAGACAAAGGCATCCTCTCCTTATCTCCTGTTTACTCTGCTTCGGTGGCGGCGTTCTTCTGTCAACGTCCGTGATACATATGCTGCCAGAAGCGAGAGAGAAGTTACCAGAATATTCTGAATTAATGCTATGTATTGGATTCTTCTTAGTTTATTTGGTGGATGAAATCGTTCATTTTTTCTATGGTGCCCATGGGCATGCCGGTAATAATATACATAGAGGATATGGCGCTGGTGAATCAAGTAGACTTCTAAATGACACGAGGTTCGCGGATGGGGAGATGAGAGAGAGATGTTGTGGAGATTCTGGTAATCCCAGGATGTGTCACGTGAGCCATACGGCGCCCTGCAACAAGAGTTCTTCTGGTATCATTGGACTGCTGTGTGCTTTGTTCGTGCATAGTGTCTTAGAGGGATTGGCTATCGGTCTTCAGGAAAGCTCTTCACAGGTAAGGAAAGTTTGTGATAATTTTTGTATTGCGGTTCAAATTCTCTATATACTAATTCAAATAATAAATTTCCATCAACATATGAACTATTGGAGCCCAATTATTATTCGTCACGCCAGTACCCTAACGTGGCAGGCACGGGACAACGAGTGCAAATTATTTCTTGTCCTGATATACCTGTCACGCCTCTTCTAAATTCGTCTATACAAAATATAGAAGTTCAAATGAATAATTACTGTATAAAATTAATGTTAAAATATTAAATACTTTCCTTTTTATTTAATAACTTCATCCAAATAGATATTCATTTCGTGTGAAATGTCACATTTGACATGTAACATTATTTAAATTCGGAATAGAGCATTGAGTTAACACGTACGAAGATAGTTACATAGTATATATGTTAAGTGGTGTAAAAAGCGAAAAAACGTGATAAGGGCGTAAAATAATGATACAATAAGATTAATATAGTTATGCCTACATATTTAATTCAGCTGTCAACTTATCACTCCGCCTAGTTTCTAATGTGGAGATGTCCCAAGACATATTTTTAATACATTAATCAATGTGTAAATTATCTAAACTAAACAGAGCCGCGCACTTGGCACTACATAATTTATTACTGGTACCTCGGTGATGTGGGAGTTGTGTTATGATTGATAACTGTCATAATTCGGATGATGATGACGACAACTTGAGACCCGCGTGATGATCCCACGTGTGTTTCTACAGTGAGAAAAAACCTATCATCAGATTGCTTAATAGACTCTAATATATCGTTGACAACAGTACAAATGTTGATAGACGAAGCTGTAGTATACGTTGTACTATATTGTTACCGCAGACTGCCACCGACGGTAGATGTGGCATAACATACATACATATATCTTTGCCGTTATTAACTGCGCAATTGTCTTAGGTACTATATCGAGATATGTCGGTCTATGAAGAATATATTGTAAATATGTATAATCATAGGCCTTGGAAGAAAATATATTGTAGCTCCGGTAGTGAAGATTTAGAATAGATTTAACTTAAAAAGGCGACATTGAACGATCGAAAGCACTACATGAAAACACGCAGGTATTAAATTATTGTGAATAGGTTGTAATTACCACAAACAGACCACCTGACCTACATTCAATAGTGGTACAATCTATCAACTGATAGTTAAGATAATCACACCAGATATTACTATAAGACGTTGAACTAACAGCCTTGTCAACACTGTTGTCATTAATCGTTTATTAAGAGAGGCATGAATGTTGAAGAAACATGACAGGTCTGAAGAAAGATAATTTAAATAATAAAAGTAATTGAAAATTAAGATATTTTGTATTCGGTGGATTCTGCGTAACTTGTAAGGTAGCTGGTGTGACTGTATAATAATAATAATAATTAATCTACAATCACTTGAATTATTTTATTACAACCGATATATAAAATAAAAAAAAATTGTTACAGGGATTCTATTTTTGAATCTATGTATTATTTACAAATCTTTAACATAAACTCGTAGACCATTATTTAAATTTACGTGAAGATGTTGTATTATGTACAATATTATTAACGTAACATTACGCCCGTTATCCCCGAAGGGGTAGGCAGAAGAGTATAGTACACTCCCACGTTTCACGTCACGTTTATGTCCCGTGGAGTAAACGTGACTCACGTCCCACGTGGTGAGTCTATTACCATACATCGGGCACAGATCCAGACTCCGAGTCACTACTAGTAATTTTAAAAGAGAAAAATTAAATAATATCCGATCTGGAATTTGAACCCAGGACCTCCCGAACGGCAGTCGCTCTTGTAATCATTCGATCAACAAGGCAGTCCAGGCAATTATTAACACTTTTTAATAATGGGACACTTGCTCCAAGGAAATTAAAAAAAAAATGTTTGCTTTAGTGACAACGTTGATGTTTTAATATTAATCACTGGTTTACATTATTACGTTTTAAATAGGTATTTTTGAATTGTATTTAAATTTGAACAATGCAATAAGCGTGGCTTGCTATAACAGCCTTTTCCATTCTGAGAGTAGACCCCTGTAAGCGGAGAGTACCAGAACCGGTACCAGAACTGGATCCAGACGTGGACAGTGGCATAAGTAGCCATAAAGGACAAAGAAGAAGAAAAAACCCAAGCATTCAAGAAAAAGAACATATTATGGAAATCTTTTGTATCTTTTCAGGTTTTACTTCTCCTGGGAGCGGTGGCCAGTCACAAGTACGTGGTGGGTTTTTGTCTGGGTGCGGAGATCTGTGCAAGTTCTCCAGATCGCCTGTGCATGCACATAGTGTGCGTGCTTCTCTTCAGCGGAGGCTCAGTCGGCGGCATCGCACTGGGTGCTGGCCTGGAGACAGTTGATGTTGTGAAGAATTCCATAGCCGTGCCTGTTATGCAGGTCTGCCTTGAGTACCTACATTTCGAGACATACATATTACGCTATACTGTATCTATATTCGTAACATCACGCCGGTAATCCTCGACGAGGCAGGCATAGCGTAAACGTAACACCATGCCTGTAATCCCCGAAGGGGAAGACAGAGGAGTGTAAGACACTCCTACGTATCACCAGTTAAGTTTAAGTCCCATGCAATAGGTGGTGAGCCTATTGTCATACATCGGGCACAATTCCAGACTCCGAGTCACTACTACAAATTTCAAGTTTGGAAAAACCAATAATAATTATATTCGGTATTGGAAAATATATTGGTAACAATACGATAACGTAGACTTCATCTCTCCCGTGCCCCGACACGATTGTCCTGCGCAACAGGAAAATTACTATCGAGCAAGTGGCAACAATGTTGCTTAGATGTCACTACTATCGCCTAGATGGCAGCACCGTCTGTTTTCATAGTGAGCTGAAAACAATATTTATAGTCAACTGAAATAATCGAATACATGCACATGATAGGTTAGCCAAGTGCTGGCTGGCTACGAGCTAACGGAAATAAAATTGATGCTGATTGAAATAAAAAAACAGAGTAGGAAATTATTATAATTTTTTACCAGCTCCTCTGCAATATGAAACTCATAAAATTTTTGGTTTCTCCATTTTCTCTTGTCCATTTCCAACGAACTATTTAATTTATTTTTATTACAAATGTTCGGCGGCGAGGATCGATTAAACATTTGATCAATTGATTTGTTACGCTGTTTTGTCGCGAGCAATATACTACTACTACCTATATAGGTCCAAATTGTAAATAAAAAGACAGTAGACAAAAACTAGTATTCAGTAGACAAAAGCTAATATATTAAAATTACCTTCATAATCATCAGCTTATTTGAAAGAAAGAAAGAAAGAAAATATTTGTTTATCTTGCGTGACACGCAGTTACATCCACTGCTGGAAGTTTAGCATTATTGTAAGAAAATCTTTCTGATGCTTTCAGGCATTAGCGGCTGGCACACTCCTCTATGTCACAGTTAGCGAGGTGCTCCCGAGGGAACGCGCGCGCTGGCACGAGCGGAAGCGGAGCGCGGGCGTCGCGCAGTTCACAGCCGTGGCGATAGGTTTCGCACTTATGTACTTTACTACTAAGTTTCTTGGTAAGTTATTCAGTATATACGGTAAAGTATTATTGTATTGCGAAATACATTATTATTAATAGTAGAGGGATACAATAACATGGATAAGGATATTTTGGTGTTGCCACTTACGCCCGTATAAATTAAGCTTCGTGTCATAATCATTTTAAAACCATTTTCGGTTTTATTTTCTAGAAGTTGTCAGAAAATGGTTTTGAATTTTGAATAAAATAATGGTATATTGGTATAAAAATGTAATATTTATTACATTGTGACAGATATTAGGACCGTAGTGTATTTTATCTGTGTCATATTTTGCAACTACCTTTGTACAGGTTTGATACTACTATTAATCACCGAAGTGTTAGTGTTGCATTATCCAAGAATAATCCAATACAAAAAGAAATTAATATCCGCTACTAATCCCTAGATGTCACTTTAAACTTATAGTTTCTCGTAAATAGAT
>DWEE01001722.1:0-12712 GCA_018245755.1 Parelbella macleannani
GTTTTATGTATAGTGTGCTTTCTTCCTTTGATTTCAATGAACTAAGTGTGCTCTATCACCACAAAAAAATGCGCAAAATCGTCGACCCCAAAGTCGTCCCGTGGCCTTAGGCCGCCAACTTTTTCAATTAAATAAGAAATATAATCGAATGTACGCCTTCTCGCGAATAAACATGACGTTACGGGATTTATATAGCATTTGTAATATTGTTGTTTTACAGATTCATGCTGGAGATTTAACCGATCATAGGAATAATTTCTATTTCTGAATTACATGGATGAGAAACAAGAATATAATATAAGTGATAAAAAGACCGAGTTGGTTATACTAAGGAAGAGGAAGGTTTAAAAAGAAAAGTTGAAGAGACACCTATATGTAGGTAGTACTTTATAAATGTCACGAAACTTGTGACAAAAATTATTACAGTTCCAATTTTGATCTAGATTGAATATCAGAGTTTTTGCTAAACCGCAAGACTGGAATTACATATATAATGAAACCTCTACTCTGTTTTTCAGAAAGACACGGGAAACCTCAAACAATTGAAATTGCATTCGAAATAAAACATGAAAAAATATTTATATGTTTTATTTGCTACATAATCCATAATATTGAATAAATATTCATATCACAATATAAGTACTATCACTGTCAAAAAGATTGTTTTGTGAAAAACAGCATATTAACATTACAGCATGTAACAAAATTCAGTTATTTCTACATATTACATGTAAATTTTTTTTTAATAAAAATCACTATCTTTTGGACACAATCAAAACTTGTTCGAAAATAAAAATGCATTGATAAATTTAAAAAAAATCTATAGAATTCAATGTTGGACCCAAATATTTCCGGAAATAAAAATCATACGATGGAAATTAAATATAAGTACTTGGTGCGCGCCACAACTTTTTGGGCAGTTTTCTAAGATCTATAGGTATTGTTTAATTTTGCTTGGAACATGTTAGGAAACAAGCGTCGTGGACAATCCAGCATTTATATATTTCTAGCGGGAAGAAATCAACTGAAAATATTTATAAATAATCCCAGCAAAATCGATTAGAAAAAGAAAGTAGCTAACGAACGTTAAACATACCATTAGTTGGATGGTTCAGTGGGACGATTACTGTTTGCAAGCATTTTTCGCTCCTTTCGTCAAAACTGGTCTCGTGTCAAGTACTATGCCACAACGTTGCAATATCTGTTTATATTAATTGAGGTGACAAGGGCAGATAGATGTGTATTGTAAATATAACATGAACAATGTTATATATGAAAAAAAAAAAATTTCATTGCTGGTGATAGTCATAAGTTAAAACATTTTCCTGGGCACGCGTGGTTCCTCTTCAAAAACAGTCCTTCTACTCTAAGCATAATTGAAGCCATGTCTCTGACTCAATTATACAATCAAGATTGTGATGTCGTTGGCTACATCTTTCCAAATGGTATACTAGATTTGAAGCGATTCAATAGCTTATAGAGTTTTCGTCAATACTGTCTATATTCCAGTAGTTTTAGACGAGCTCATCTTTACAACTGGTCGGTGAAACAACTTTTATACATTATAGGCAATATTTTAAGAAAATATTAAATTTATTAATGAATTGAAAATTTCACACTTAGAAATGCACTGAGATAATACGCAGATATTGGTATAGCAAGGATAATTACTTATTACAAACAGATTGACATCTACAAAATATTTTATATAGATATAGCCTGAGAGGGACCAGCTTTTGATGTCACCTAGTCACTGCCTATCCACATGTAGCGGCTCTCACATAAAATTATATATCCTAATATGTTTTGAAAATGCTACAGATTTATTTTGCAACTCAGTCTTCCAATTACATTATTTATACATATGTATGTTCCAAGTTAGGTATGAAAATAAAATACTGAATTGTTCCAAGTTACGTATGAAAATAAAATACTGAATCTTCAAGGTATATAATAACCTAAAAATATTAATACTTGATTCCCCCTACTCGAGACGCCAGATGAAAAATTAAGTAGATAAATATTCGAATTTATAGTTTAAAACATTGTTAGATAAATACAATTTCATCAGTAAATACAAAACAGTGGAGACAAAGTTTAATTGACAGTAATGGAAGCTTTATTAGATTGAAACAGTCTTGTTGGTGTAAAGACACATTCAATCTCGCGTTTTATTTTCAACAGGATAATTTCAAAAATATTGTATCAAACTAAATAATAAGTACTTTGTAATGGCAGTTCCAAATTATACTAAAGATTTACTTGAATTTATATTTAAAACATGTAGTATGGGCTACAAAGTAATTCAGCTACGGTTGGGTTCAAAACCGGTGACAATTAAATAGTTGTCTGTGTTATACCTACTTTACTTGTTTAATAGACAAACTAACAAAACATCATTATAATTATATATGTATATTAATCAATCTCAGTAATTAATATAGAATTTAGAAGAATCATAGCAATTCTTTAAGAATATAGATTTAAGGCACTTGGTGCTTTCTGTCAATTCCGTGAAGAATCTGACATCTAAGTACAGTTCGATAACCTTTAATCTTACACAAAGTCAGCACCCAGTAAAATAAAAATGACTATTAGATCTAAATGAATCAACAGACGAAGAACCCATAAATTGAATATAAGTATCATCAAACTTACAATTGACTCATCATTCAATCATAGATATTCCAAGTACTATACATTTTTTTACAATTCAGCGGGACACTTAAACAAATAAAATTAACATATTTAGAATAATCAAATTCTGCTGCCAGCATAGTAAAAAAACATATTGTAATATAAATGCTATTAGGCACCATTTTTAATTACATAAATGTAAAATATATATGATAAAAATAAAAAAAAAAAACATCAGGTGTGTATGGCTTGAGATATTCGACGCTCGGTGCTCTCAGCTTACCCGGTTGGCGATCTGGCGTGATATCATAATAATAGTAATGAAATAGTATACTGAAATGCAAGAGTACTTGACAATAATGAGGGTCTAGATACAGTAGAAGTTCAGATTAAGTATAGGTAATAAAAACTATGGAAATTTTATCTCTCATCAGCCCTTTTATCGTCTACTGTCGGTTTCTCAGAACGGGATGAGTCAAGATCATAGTGCAAAGGGTTGAGGTCATAGCGATAACGTAAATTATAGAACGTTTCCTGAATATACTAATCATAATTGACACAGTATTAAACAGAACAATTCGAATAATTAAATTTAAATACTCGATGAAATAATTGATCTAATTTACTTATTTTTGATACAAGGGTCCGTATGCACTCTCTCAAAGAGAAAATTAAATTTTTATCTAATAACTTACGATTAATAAATTCAACTACTTAAGTTTAATTATGCAAATTTAAACATAGACAATGCACAGTCGAGGAATTCGTTTATAAATTAATTAATAACAGATCAATGTTGGCGATCAACACCCACTGGGAGTAGATTGAGATATTTGAAAAAAGTCTAACAATAAGTATGAATGTATAATTAAGTACAAAATTAAGTACACGTAAGTACAATTATTCTGTCACATTGAAAATACTAGTATTTTAGAGCTGTAGGAGCTGTATGGAGTCCAAGGAGATGAGAAAGTGGGCGGGGTGGGAGAGGTTAGGGAGGCGATAAGCTTTGATTCCTGAGGCCCTAAGTGAAAATATTATTGAGTTAATAATATTCGTGGTAAGTCTAAGAAAAATATTCCAAGTATTTTTTATAGAGGCAACCTTAATATATATGTACATTGTACATATATTTACTGGGTATGTATATAAGTTTAAAGGCGGTTCATTGGTAACCCAGAAACCAAATGGAAATAGGAAAATCCTAAGGAACATTTATATAGAATTGCTTTTATATAAGGCAGACGTTGAATAGCTATGGGACTTAAACGTTACTGGTGAAACGTGGAGGTGTAATACACCCCTCTGCCTACCCCTTCGGGGATTACAGGCGTGATGGTACGTGTTACGTTAAATAGCTACGAATATAAATTGACCTACGTATTTGTTTTAAATACATAAAACTCTTTACTAACAAATCACATCTATCTCTTTCCCTCGCTCTATTAGTACACACATCTGTCGCATAACCTTAAAAACGCCTTGAAACAATTACATACATTACATACTCAATGATTTCGTAAAAAATCTAGAGCATATGAGTTTCTAGTTCTTTGCGATATATTTCAGAGCGTTCATCAGATTTTCGCCTTCTGTTTATTCTCACTTTCTCTCTTGGTCGACGTATTTAAGGCAGTTTTAATTGATAATATTACTATTAAGTTGTAGACATAACTTTATTACTAAAATAGCAATGCATGAATCTTCAAAATTTCTTTTTATTAATATGAAGTGATTATTAAGTAATAAGCAAAAACTGACGACATTATTGACAATGAGAAATTGCCAGTGTCAGCTTTTTCCTTACACTACTTCCTTAAAAACAGATAAATGACATTTTTGACGATCAATAGCTCTCGCTATCAACGTAATAATAACTCTAGAGCGGCAAGTACTATAACAATAAGATCCACTAGCGCCCTCTGTTCAAACATTGTGAACACCTGAGAATTTCATAAAATTATGTCTACAATAAAATTTATTTAAAGTGGTTAATACTAGTGTAAATATGTAAATAATTTCGATTATATTCGGTAATACAATTGGCAGCGTCCTGAGGTATACTTTGTGGATAGGCTTTCGTTTTTAACAGTTCTTCTTTTCTTGTAATTTCTTATAACTCTGCAAATAGAAAAATCAGTAGGTTTATCAAATGCAACCAAAATGTTTAAGCAGCTTAATCAAATTCACTGCTGGCTATTGTTTAGGTTTACGGCTAGACCTACATCAGCCACTAGATGGAGTAGTATTTGTGACAATGATGCTCCAATTCCAAGAAGGTTGTGTAAAATACTGATCATCAGGTTGTATACAGAAACGATAAAACACATTGACAACCCAGACCAAGCAAGGTCTAATGTAAGATGGACTGACCGATTCAGCCATCTGGTACAGCAGCGCGGCCGTCTCTTGACCAGTCTGCTCCACCAGGCTCTTGAATATGCCACCCTCCGCCTCGCTCTGCTCCGACCTGGAAAATATATATCATCCACATTTAATATAACTTCAGTACTTGATTAAGTAACTTAACTTAACTTCCTTGCTAAGTAGCCTACACTGTCCACTATGGTTTTATGGTGAACAATTTAATGGAATTATAAAGAAATATGATTACAGTTAGACGTGTAAATGACAAAGCCTTGTTATTTTATTACTTAAACAGCCTGTTTTACTTGTTGTAACAGAACGAATTTTCATTGCGATCAAATCAATGAGATGTGAAACAGGTTTGGCCATTAATTCTCCTTCTCTCTTTTTCTTTCAATTGTTATACAATTTACAATTAGTGCATTGCACATTTTACATCTGTCTCATAATATTATTGAGGTAAAGGGCCATGGGTTGGTCTAACTTCTCTGTGATTATCGGCCTGACTGTAAATGGTCTGTATGGCCCATAACGACTTCTGGGTTTATATACGGCTGGTGTTGTTCATCAATTATGTGTAGATTGTAAAATTTGTTTAACTGTAGCTGTCACAATCAAATGACTTTGTTTGAATGTACAAGTGAACAAATGACTACATACCTGTTGGAGTAAGTTCGAATCCTATCCTTGGACACGATTAAAGTTTCATTCTCGTCCCGTCCCTCGGGACTCTCGTACGCGACGTCCTCTGGAATCGCTAGCGGCGCCTGAAACATTTGTATGTTTAAAACCCATATACACTTTTTGTGGTTTAACATTTTTTGAGGGTTGTTGGACTATATTCACAATTAACTATTGTACGTCAAAAGAAACACTCTCTTTGCTATTGGTTGAGTTAACACGTTACTCGCTCCAACAAAAAAGCGAACTATGACTAGTGATTAGGTAATAAACTTCATACATAAATCTGTACATGTATAAATTATTTTACACCCAGACTTAGAACAAATACTGAAACTCATACTACAGGTTTTGTCCTAAAGCAGACCCAAACTAACCCAGATTTTTCTATATGGAAGCATTATTCCATCAAAAATTTTTTAAACATTTTTCCTCCACAGGTGGTAATAAGTTTCAAAAGTAATGATAATATTAATATGTTCAGTGTTCACTGTGAATCATGTACCTTACTATTTTGAGTTTCGCTCACCTGACTCTTGGAGAGTATCATCCGTCTGACTGGTACATTGGTTTTCATCGGCTGACTGTTCTGACTGTTCTGCGTCAGAAGCTCGTACGGGTGTCCAGATTCCACCACACGTCCCCTGGAACGAATCATCATCGTCATCATCACCATCATCAATGTGACCTTTTTATAGTCCTATCACATATTTACAAGTGACCGTTCTATTAGAAGGAAAAAGTTTAATTGATGGTATATGGGTCATGTCTTAAAAATATGTATGTGTGAATAAGCATGTACGTGTTTCTCTGTGTGAATGTATATAAGTACATATTGTGTCGGGACAGCAATGCGCGACCAAGCTGTAATGTAACTATTTGAGTAATATTATACATCATAATAATTGTAACAACAAAAACCCTAAAACGTACATAAATATAAAATCAAATTTATTAGTTAGATGGGAAGGAAAACTTCCTCCCCGTCCCTCCTGTTGTAGCAAAGTGAGAAAGAAAAGTTGCAAAAGTTCGACCAAAGACTCACTTGTCCATGACGATGACTCGGTCATAGTCCATGACGGTGTTGAGTCTGTGCGCGATGGTCAGCACCGTGGAGTCCGCGAATTCGGTGCGAATTGTCTCCTGGATGTGTTTGTCAGTTCTGTAACGAAACATTCATGGGTTATGGAGGCCGCTCAGGCGGATGAAACGATATTTAATGACAAAATATTTTTGTTTGTTTTGTTTTCTGTATGCATGTGAGTGGGTATGTTTATAAGTTACGTAAAAAATTGTCTTACATTTATTATAAGTCGATATATCAATGTAAGATTTACACGATAATAATATGTCTACTTTAGTGACATCTGTTATTAATATAGAGAAGTAGGACAACAAGTTTAAGGCGCGCAATATCAGACGGCGCCACCGGCGGGCCACTCACTCGGAGTCGACGTTGGCGGTGGCCTCGTCCAGCACCAGCACGGCGCGGCGAGCCAGCAGCGCGCGCGCCAGGCACACCAGCTGCCGCTGCCCGCCCGACAGGTTGCCGCCGCCGTCGCCCACCTTCGTGGACAGCCCCGCCGCCAGCCCCGCCACCATCTCGCCCAGACCCACCTGGAACATCGAGTATGCTCGCAGTTAGAAGGAGATTGAATCTGAAAATTTGTAGGATGTCAATGCTCTAACGTCGAAGGTGAAGTTTAATTTACAATAGTGACTTAGGTTAAAGGAGCTTTCTAATATTTTGTGTGAAGAGCGTCCGTGTGTGTGTGTGTGTGTCTGTGTGTGTGCGTGTGTGTCGGTGTGCGTGTGTGTCGGTGTGTGTGTGTGCGCGGCGGACCTGTTGCAGCGCGGCGAGCAGGTGCGCGTCGGAGTAGCGGCGCGCGGGGTCGAGGTTGTCGCGCAGCGCGGCGGCGAAGAGCGCGGGGCGCTGCGGCAGCGCCACGAGCCGCGCGCGCCACGCGCGCAGCCCCGCGCCGCGCGCGCACACGCCGTCCACCAGCACGCGCCCGCGCACGCCGCCCAGCCTGCCGCACACACCCGCCGATATTACACTTTGGAACTGCCTGCTACCTCAAATACACTTTTAGCACGTTATTTCATTTGTTTTCTCTTTACTTTTAACCGAGAGCGACGTTACAGCGGGGGCGAGCTTAATGCCCGACGAAATTCTCTCCCACTCTACCTAGATTAGAGATGACATTATGTGGTAGCATGTAGATAAACGGAACACCTTAAAACATCTATATGGTCATCATCGAGTTGCCGAAATGTAGAACTATGACCTTTTATCGTCTTTATTAAACGACACTTAATATACCTGAACAGAGCGGCGACGAGGGAACTCTTGCCAGCACCGGTCCTGCCCACCACAGCCACTTTCTCACCGGGTTGGATGGTGAAGCTGACGTTTCGGATAGCATACACCGGCTCCTCTAGCTTGACATCGTCTTGGCCTCCCATTTTTTTGGGAGGCTTCTCGTATATCAATGACACGTCGTCGAACACTATTTCACCTGTTGAAAATAATTCATGGAATCAGAAAAAAAAAATACTCAAAATACTGCTGTAACAAAAGACAGGCCTCAAAATTATCAAGATAATTCTCAAAGCATACTTATTAAGATGATTGTCATGTTAATTAAATAGGCATAAATAGCAAGACAGGAAAACTTTCATGTAAAGAATGAGGTAAAAGAAGATAATAATACCTTTATTGGGCCACTTGTCGAAGTCCAGATCAGGATGTTCAGCTTTCAGCTCTTTGTAGTCCACTTCCACTGGCTGCTCTGGTGGTAGATTGGTATATTCCAATATTCTTTCAACCTGGTAATATTGGAATATATTTGAGCATTTTTTTCAACTATTCAACAACCTAATTAACAGACCTTAAAATTTCTCATTTTGAGAGGAAATCTATATCCAACTGTTGAATGGTAAAAGGATGATGAAGAAACTAATGTAATTGTAATTATATCATAAAGTGACAGAAAATTGAAGTTTTGCTTCAAGCCTGTGTTTACATTTAATAATAGATTGTTCACATGACTGTTTGACAGCTACATCAAGCCAGCAGAAAATAATTCTCCAACTTACTGACGTCATCTGGTTCTCAACTTCCGCCGTCTGCCGCATACCGTACTGACACATGCCGACGAGCCCGATCACTTGTGTTATTGCCAAACCGACGCTGCCTCCCAAGCTATCTGTAAGGAAATCATTCAGATGGATTAAGCTAATATACTTAGTATCATATTAATGTTTGATGAATGTGATAGATTCTTCCCGATACAAATTCTATGAGTAGGCTGTTTAAGCTCTAAACACAATGAGACTTTACAAATCATAATAAAATAATAGTTATATCTTAGAAGATCTCAGCATATACCCAACTGATCTAAAAATAGACAGAGCCTGTAGTATGGTAACCAGATGGTTTATAAACATACATACTCATATAAAGATATACTATAAACAGTTCTTTTAATACTCAGTCACAAAACAAATACTTGTGTTCTTGAGGCAAACATTTGTTTTGGGTAGGAATCTGATACACTACCCCCACCTCAGTATATACAAGCCAGTGGACCAATGGGCCAGTTCAATAACATAATTGTTACCATTATTAGTGCATTCTTCGATTTCTTCTTCATTCTTCCGAATACAAATTCTATGAGTAGGCAGTTTAAGCTCTAAATATATAAATAAACGACCATCCCTAGTAGCAGCCTACCCTCAACATGAACAGACATCTACCACTCACCACGTCCAGCGAAGAGGAAGAAGCTGAAAGTGACGCATCCCAGGTAGAGGCAGCATACCATGTCCATCCAGAAGCCGAACCCTCGATTGGTGGTGAGGACTAGGGTCCAGGCCGAGCTGTGCAGGTCTTGTAACTTGTCAAATTCTCTCGCCAGGGCGCGCTGCTGCTCCCTCGTCGATCTGATCGTCGTCAGCCCATTGGCTGTGGCCGCGGCGTGGTTTAAGCTTGGACTGCGAGCTGGTGAACAGACGGGTAATGACGGCATTGTGAATTATTATTGATAAATGATAACCACAGATGAGGTTCTAAAGTAGCTATATTCTGTGTCTTCGTAACACGAACACTCACCAATGGCTTCGATCCTCTTCAGTTCGCGACTGGTGTTGAGAAACAAGGCTCGAAGCATAAACAGGAGGGTGGCGACCAGCGCCGTTGGCAGCAGTAGCCACCAGTTGACCAAGCACACCACAACTAAGATCGCCAGCACTTCCAGGAAGAACTAGAATTAATATTGACAATTTGCTGTCATAGGCAGGATGAGAATATGTTATGAAACATTTTTAAAATCAATAAAGAGTAAATGAATAGATAATAACGAAATGCGCAAGCAAATGAAGCATAGATACAACTCATACAACGTTATTTTGTTAAATTGGCATACATATGTAACATTGACATTGATTCCGTTATTGGAATAGCACGTCTGTTATGATAGAAGTATTTTAATTTATAATAAACAAATAAACAAACAAATTAAACAGAAATACATTTAGCACAGTTTGCGAAGAAGACGCTTCCCCTCTCTCCATCTCACTCTACCTACGGATGCTTCTCGCTTTCGCCTGGCTATTACGTCATCAGAACGAACTGTCTAGTGAATGTGTGCCAGGTGTATACACTTACCCCGAGACAATCCACCAAGGCGACCGGCAGCAACGTATCCACCTGACCCATGTCCTTTGAGAACCTGTTCAGAATTCTTCCCGAAGGGTTGTGGTGGAAGAACCACATCGGAGCGTTGGTTACACCTCTGGAAGTAGTAATGTACATATTATCATTGAGAAATAATTAAGGTCCGTCATGCTGGATTTAATTTACAGGTTATATTGATTATTACATATTATGTTTAAAGCTTCCTATTCTGTGGGCCCGAATGAGCAACAACTACATTGATCCTTTAAAAATTTTCTCTAATAAAACTATTTATTTATATCTAGAACAGATAATGTGCTTTCAATGTTATAAAATCATTAGCAGCTATGTTTATTTCGGCTCCTTCTATTTCACGAGTCGCCTATCTCGTTCTTACGATTAATGCTGCCTCACTCACTCTCTGTCCTCAGTAATTCATTTATAACTCTTCTTACATTTTTTATCTTAAAACAAACGCATACACCAAACATACGTTTTCTTCGCTAGCTCACCTAAACATGGTGTCGTGTAGCGTGATGGAGGCCTTGATGCAGGTGTTGTAGAACACGACCAGCTTGTTCCACGTGAAGAATATGCAGATCGCTATGAGGCTGCCGTAGATGTAGACACATTCAGCTCGAGTCAGGTGGAGCCAGTTGGACGGCAGCTCCTGAAAGCTCGGCGCTGGAACTGGAGTAAAGGTAAAGATAAACTGGCCGTCTCTGTGTTACATACCACGTATGTATCGATTGCGAACTTTTGCTTATGAAATTACACTTCATATATACTTATGTGGTGGTAATACCAGCGTTGGGATTATGGATCTCTCAAGGTGGTATGTTCAACAATGGACTGAGACAGGCGGATGATGATTTAGTACATATCATACGCTAAGTATGTCAAGAGTAAGTGAATTTGTCCCTTTCGTAACTCTGACACTAAGCTCACCCTGTGTTGCATTTTTCTGATTCTCCAGCGTCGTGTTCCTGGCCGCGATGTTGCTGGCACTGTTCGCCTCCTCCAAGTTGACCCTGACACGGACATACATAAGTATATACATACAATAATGCTTCAACATATGTATATGCACTTTATGCGATGCCGACTCGATGTTCAATTGTTCAATGAGTACACAGTAGTACCTAAGTTATATAGCTTCGATACAATTTTATTGTGAAGTAATCAGAAAATTTCGATAACAGTATTGGAAATACACGTAGCGCCATCTGGTGGTAAACGAAGCGAAGCAAGTGGCAGCATTTGTTCAGATTGCTTTGTTTGGAATCTTCTTGTAAATCCCAAACAAAAATCTCAAAATCGTGCTGCTTTCGATTTTCTTAAAGTAAAGAAAACCGCAAGCAAGCGAGCAAAGTTACAAGTGGTTGTTATTATTGGTTAGTCCATTTAACATGGTCGAACCGAAATCATGAAATCGATAGCGAAATATCGATTTATCACCGGAATTATACAAGGGCTAACAGATACTAACCACTCCTTGAGCCACAGATCGCAGGCCGAGTAGAACACCTGCGCCAGGATGAACAGAGCGAAGAGCAGCGTCATGGACAGCTTGCTGCCGCCGCTCTTTATGTACTCCACGTACACCGCGTTGTCCACTGAGCCCTTGTGCTGGGTTTCTCCTGGATACAAAAATGTGATATTTATATTCATCAGCCCGTTTCCATCCAGTACTAAATATAGGCCTGGGCTGGGTTTTTTGGTGACAACAAAATCTCTATTAGTAAAATTCTTAATTTTATAATATCATCACGCTAGGACATTAATGTAAAAAAAGCACGTTAACACCGTAAAGATAAGGGATATTTGAAGCGGTTCCCTTCTGAGTAGGATCCTGTTGTGAATAGGGCCCTGTTGTGACGATATCATATGAATAATACAATTATACTAGAATGACTCCATTTATGAATATGTCTTAGAGAAGCCTCACCTTCATATTCCGGGGCCAGGTTGTTGTCCAGATCCATGGTGAACGACAGCTGAGATGCCTCCGACATGGATCGCTGAGATCTCAACTTGTGCGCGTGTTCCTATTATAAATAAGACGTCAACATAATATAATTTGAAGCATTTCAATAATGAAAAAATAAGAATAACCTTTCATTTTACTTAACTACTTTCATGAGTTTTTAGTTAGTGATTCGAATACACGTAGCGCCATCTACTATGTAACAACGCAAACTATCTACTATGCGGCGACTCAACTTTCTGTACATCAACTAATTTACTGTAAATGAAAGGTGTTTTTACAATTATTATTCTAAGCCTCTATTTTATAATGTTATGTATGTAAAATAATGAATAATAATTGTAAAAACACCTTTCATTTAC